>BGPR01005757.1:0-47529 GCA_013235015.1 Araneus ventricosus
ACTAGGGGAGAAATATAAACAATTTTAAGGGAATTTATTTTTGAGGAAAGCGCAAATGTTTGTAAGAAATAAAATAGAATTGCGAACGTCTATATTTCCTTTGTACGAAAAAAGATAAACTAGAAAATTAAGAGTACTGTAAGTGATTTATATATAAGAGTATAACATAGATGGAATTTAGTAAATGGATTTAACTAACAAAACTGATACACCATTCATTATATCTCACAATAGTTGATTCGAGATTAAAGTCTTTGCGATTAATTGAATTTCAACTAGTATTTCTAATACCTAATTTATAAGAAAAGAATTTTTTATTAAATAAAAAGAATATAAAATAAAGTAACTTATCATCAATATAAGCAGCAAACTCAGAAAGTAGTAAATCTGCTGTGTTAGATTCGGTGGGTTTTATCATATTTTAAAATTGTTTGAGGTAAAATATTTTAGTCGAAGCTATTTTTATTTTTTTCTAAATGTTTATTTCGCCGGTAAAAATTCAGTAAAGTTTTTGATTTTTTTTTTTGAGATTTGCTAAAATTTAATGAATTGACTAAACAATGTTTCCGACAATTTCCAATTTTCCAAATCCTAAATCAGTTTGGAAAGCTTTTCGAGTGAATGTGTTTTAATTATTGGCCTCTCAAATGTCACGTAGAAAAACATCAATCCTTACCTTTTTCTAAAAAATGAAGTTAAATGATTTATATATGATTTTATAATATGACTCCTTATCGCTTAGAAATAAAATTTAATATCTTTATTTAACATGTTATTGAACAAACCATTTACAGCATTGTTTTAAAAAGAAACAAATTTAATAAAAACAATTTTTAAATGTACACTTTTCTTTAGATGTATATAAGGGAAAAAGCATTTTATTTTAATTATTCCTTACTGATTGATCTTTTTAATTCATTATTATAAATATTATGTAATCTTGAAATAATTTTAACACAAATTTGCAATTATGAAACACCTCGTATAAGGAATTGAAATTTAGTTCAGTTAATCGATTAATTTATAATTAAGCTATAAAAATTGTTGTATTGTCATCGAGAAGAAAAATTACAAGAAATTTTAGAAATCAGGTACATTACCAATAAAATTTAACCCAGCTTGCGAGTTTTCTGTTTTTGTTTGTTTATATTTAAAATCTTGAATCCTTTAATCCAGCCCAGTGAATCAAAAAATTGCATATTCAAAAGTAAATAATTTTAATTATATTTTCTGGAGTAAAAGTTAACCCGTTTTAAACGAATTATTGTTAATCTATTAACGTTCAAAATGATATTTGTCTTCATTACAAGAAATTCGAAGAAAAACCTACTCTAATAAATTAATTTCTAAGACATTTAAATTTTTATACAGTATTCTTAGCTTTAATATTTTTCATTGAAATAAACACAGATTTAGTAAAAAATATAACAGGTTAAAATTATTTCAGAATCTTATTTTGAAAGTTCAGCGTGTAATTCTTTCTGTAAACATTTGAAGCTTCCCGCAGGCGAAATCAATTCATCACTGTCAGCCATGAATAGCAGACGTTTCCCCTCCCCGAGGTAATCCTTATGGAAACTCCGCTTTACTACCCAAACCCCTAGTTTGACCCTTGCCCGCCCGAAAATCCGCCTGGCTCGTATAGAACCTACCAAGCCGGCTGGGGCGGGTGCCGTAGTGAGAGTGTTAAAAATGTATTTGTATAAATCTGCCCCATACTAGGTGAATATACTCTGCCCCATACTTTGATACACACGGAAATATTGGAAATAAACATGATTAATAGATGTGGGATCAAAAACATTACTTTATCCATAAACTTTGTATTCCAAATCAAGGTTTAAAAGTTTAACAAAGTAACAGACTTTTATTTTAATCAAAATCCAACATTTTTAATGAGACAGGAAAAATGAAACAATAATGCTTCAGAAAATATTTTAACTCTCCAAATAATAAAGGAGATTGTGTGTGTGTTTAAAAATATTTTAGAGGGAAGGAATGTGAACCTCGAAGCCGTTCTTTCAACTATTAATTAATTAAAAAAAAAATTAAGGAAAATTTTTGCTTTCTTCCTTGATGACTTAAGAAAATAATATAGCAAAGAAATAATTTTCACCCCAACTGAAAATGCAAAACATTATCTTGCCGATGATATTAATTTAGTTTTTGTACAGTTTTTTTCTCAAATTTTACTAAATTCATAAAAAAATATTTTAAACCTAATTTTCAACAATATTTTTCATTTATTTTTCCAATTAAATTCCTACCGTTTTTATTGTTTAAACAAATACTTAATTACGTTTTTCTCCGAGATAGTTCATTTTTTTCGTTTTTTTTTTCATTTCTGAAGACGATTTTGTAAAGTAGTTGCTATTAAGACGCATTCATAAACGCAAAAGACTCGCATCAATGTTAAAAGGAGTCAATTGTATCTATCTTCCCAAGAGCCTTCTTTACTTACAATAAGTGGTCGCTGAAAAACAAAACTAAATAACCTTAAAGCTTAGTATAGTTCAAGAAGATAAATGCTTTCTCCTACCTTTGGAGTATATTCTCTGGCAGGAAAACGTAAACAGTTAAAGAATTCATACAACATATACTTAGAGTGAAATTTACTCAGACAAGAAGATTAGCAGTTTGATTCATTTGTAAAATAACAGTTGACTAAACAGGCCCAAAAATACTCTGTGAGAAGGGTTACAGTGGCTATATATGACGAGATGTGAACATCTTGAGCCATTCCAATCATCAAAATTTATGGAGTGTATTACTGTTCCCGCGTATCAATCTACCCCATCTCTCCTTACTTACTAATGGTGCGTTCGAGACACGCATGCAAGTTTTACATATGGTTATCAAAATTTTCGGAAGTTTATTCTGTTGTCTTCCTTTCATTACGATATATCGTAGATTCTGTCTCAACGTCTAATTTGCGTGAAAATGCGAACAATCTGAAGATTGCATAAAGCATGTTTTACATGTTAGAAAATTTGGCTACCGCTCTGATGACGTCTCTGAAGAGTAATCCACCCTACCATGAAGCACCTCGCGTGAGGGGATGAGAGGTAGCCCGATACGTAACGGGTTATTATTTCCCTGGTGGGCATAGTAATAGTGTGGGTTTGAGCTCCCTTCCCTCCTAAGACGGAACAAACCTCTTTTGGGTGGGGTTGTGCCGTAGGTGGTGATAGCTATTAGAGTATTCAGACATCTGTCGTCAAGACTGTTCTTAGCTTTACCAGAGATGCGTAGGTAGGGCGAGGGTTGCTCTTTTGCGCTTACCGAACGTATTTCTTTACTTCGGAGACAGGAAGAACCTCTTGCAGGAGGGGTTGGGCTGTTGCCAGTGATTGCTATTAGTACTAAGTACGGTGTTTTCGATTCACATCCAACGATTATCATCTAGATGAATATTAGGATGGGTGGAGGGAATTAGACATCTGTTTATCAAAGATAATCAATCAGATGAATCATGATGCACGCAGAAAGAACTTTAGGTTTTCTTCAGTATTATGTTCAAATTTATTCTGCCCACCGTTACAAGGACGTAAAAAAACCTGTATGTTATTGTACAGCTAAATATATAGGGTTTTCTTAAGCATTTTTCTCAAAACAGGGTTTCAAAAATTTAGGTACGCGTATATATAACTATTGGCCTTGCATATATATGAATTTTCTTTTATAACCTTTCTGAGCATTATAAATCTGTTAAACCAACATTTATCTATATGTAGGTGGAAATATATTTTTAAGTTTTCATTTATAAAGCAAAGTATGAGATACTTTCAAGATTTTCAAGTTACATGAAATTCAATGTTTTTTGTTTTATGCGTGCTAAAATTGAAATACTGTAATTATTGAACATACTCACATTCTAAACTATTTTGTAGTGATTTTATATAGAAATTTTTAGCCCAAGAGTATCGCTTTGTGGTTAAGTGTATGAAGAATATCGTATTAAAGCAAATTCTAAATTTTCTACTAAAATCAAATGCTATAAAATATAAATATTTTATGCTGTTTCGTAATAAAAACAACTTCTATCTATATGTACTATATATCAATTCAGATAAAATATCTTTTCATGAAAAATCAACATTATTTACTACTCAAATTTCCAAAATGTTTGGTGTGAAGAACATCCGAGTTCCTTTAACAAGTAAATGAAATTCTGCAAGGCGATGTTCCACATCTTAGACAGAAGTAGAATCTACGTGGCACTTAACCTCCTCAAGCATTTTAAACCATTCGATACAATTTCATGATACTCCTTCCGCTTCTATGTGGCTAGTTGTAGGTTTTTGGTTAAGATCTGATCCTTTAGAAGTTGACGGATAAAAGAAACTGACGGTGAAAGGAGTGACTTCTAATCTGTAGAATTAATCTTCTAGTAGCTGTAGTTTAATTTAGATATAATTTTTACTCAGAAGAAATCCCAATTCTTTACAACTCAAATTTCGATAAATTTCGTTCTTTAGTACGTCCAAGTTCCTTTAACAATTAGATGATTACGCTTGGCGGAAGATATTAGTTCTGCATCGCAATGTTTACACTTTTATATGCAACTCAAAAGTAAAATGTAATCTTCTCCCAACCCCTCTTTGAAAGAGGAATATATTTGTTTAAAACTCTTATTACCGCTTATTCGCAAAATGAATCCTTCTCTCAAGGCGGAGGGAAACAGGCGGAGACATTTCCAGAGATCCCATTCTAAAGCCATTTCATCCGAACATTTTCAAACGCCTTAATACTGCCTTAAAACTTTGAGCTACTGGCGGCAAATAGTGTTAGAATAACCCTGTGGACATTCAACTGCCATTAAGACTCCTGAACAGAATATTTTAATGGATTTTCAATAATCTGCATTGTTCTCCAGTGGATTAGATCCTGATGCACCATTGATTTTAGAATTGCATGAAGGATTGGGATCTTATACTGCAAGACATCGTGGATCAATCTGCTCAGTGATTACTTGCTGGACAGAAAATGTCGATTAGTGGACGCTCTGGAGGTCATTTGGTCTTAAAAGATATGTCTTTACAATAAAATGATTCTTGGTTATTCTATAATGAAGCTTGTGGTTGAGAACCATTCTGTGTAAATTTAGAACAATTGAGGCATGAAGCAAAGACAGGCTACAGAATAATTTGCAGAATGTACAAGTGTAAGCAAGCGCATTTATTGTCCTAAATCCTGCAGTATTTAAATCCAAAGGATTATAGCATGGTGGCATTTTGATAATGTGTCGACTAAGGGGATTGAGGATCACAGGTTCGAAATACGATCCCATGGAACAAACGCCATATATTTGGGCGTCAATCGTAAATATGTACGTTAAACCACGTTAAATCGTACGTAGGGGGGGAACTTCCACCCTTGGTGTGGTAAGGAGAGGAAAGTGATTTGGCCGCGTTTAAAATTTACGAGGTCCGTCCCAAATAACTGCCGCGTTGCTTCAAATGGGGAAGTTAATATGACTAACTAATCAAAGGATTATAATGTTAATGTAAGGTAATTCAGAGTATTAGTAATTTATTCACAGAATTTAAAAAAATTACATTTCAAAAGTATTGATTTTTCATGATTTGCTTGCCTAGGTTTTACATTTCAAAAATATTCAATTTTCATGATATGCTTGGCTACGTTTATTTCAAATTTAATGGAAGTATCTCGCATTTCGTATTATTTTTGTTTAATGTTATGTATTTGTAAACTTGATTTAGAAATAATGCCGAGAGAGTAGTATGAAAACGCTGACGATAAAATAAGTGATTTTTAACATGATGACATTATTATTCAACAATATTTTGAACTAGAGGCTTTTATCTCTCCTTATTTGTTAAAATCGTGAAGCATTTTGTTAAAATTTCTTTATTTTACGAAAACAGGTTGATGAAACTAGAGCATATTAAAGCTTTATTTTTTTATGTGGATTGTGATAAGATTTCCATTTCGATATTCTCCGAAATGTGCCAAAATGTGACAAGAAATATAATGAAATAAATCAATAGTCTGTCATTGACAACACTGAGTTTGCCCGGAATGTTTCTTATGATTTTAGGAAAGAATCTTTCCTATCCTAAAGATCTGACTCAGGTTCAGAAATTCAATTTCTCCACGTTCAATGATTTTAATAAATTTAATCTTTTCTGAGAAATAAAGTCTGCTAATGCTTTATCAGAAGGAAAACAAAAATCCACTAATTTTTTAATGTCATATCTAAATTCTGAATGACTTAAATTGTAAATATTCATCATAAAATCTTGTTAAAAATGATAAAAATTGACTATCTTTTTAATTCAACGAGCTCCGTTTAATCAAGCTGCCATTTTTTATTCCTTAAGTACATTAGAAAGATATTTTACATTACTCAGTATTTCGCTCTCACCACATATTTCGTTCAAGAATTTCTTCCAAATTATTCCATTTTTCTCTGTTTTTTTAAAGAAAACAATTTTTGAACTACTAGTCACTGGATGTAACCGACCGAAAACACTTCTTTGCACTTTTTCGTACATCTGATGCCGAGATTGAAAATATAGCATCTCTCGATCTGCATACTGCTTTAGAATTGTAATCGCAATGTTGATACGATCAGTGTTGGAACTATTTGTGTCAGAACAGAGAATTTGAGCTTTGTCCTCCAATCCCCAATCTTTTAGAATACTCCAGACAGCCATATTTTGTTCAGAATAAAGGCACGAAAATCAATATTCAGTGAAAAAAACTGGAAACCTCAGATGTTTGTAAATCTTAAGGATATAGACCAATTGCCGAAGTTCAAGGGATTTTTCTCTGATCATCAATGGAACCGCGATCATGTGCTAAGAATCCTCATCTTTCGGCCTTATCTTCTTCATGTAATCACCCCGCAAATTAAATTAATTTTATATAAATATAAAAATAGAATCTAAGGCAGATTTTTATATTTATAGATTCCATTCCACAAATTTAAAATTATTCACTATTCTAAAATAAAAAATAAATATTTACGATTTCAATTGCACTTTCTGATTCAAATGCATTCCTAACAAACACATAAACCTATTCAACTGAAGTCTAAACAACAACCCCATTTTATTCTCTACTTAAAAAAAATACGAAAATTCTTTTTCTTGAAACGACGGCCCAGGGAATTATGTTCTTTGCGCGACGAAGGATCTCAGAGAGGCATTAGGATTCCAAGCAAAGGCCGTTAGAGAAATCTAACAAAGCCTGTTTTCCCGGCCCTCAATTTGTTGATGCTTAGCGTCCATGTGAAAGCTCTTTCTTTACAAAGTAGATGTGGCACGGGAACAGACTTTCGAATGTAACGGAGTGCAAAGAAGTGCTTATTTTATCGCACATTCCCTTTGAAAGCTTTATTTTTGTAAAGTGGAAATAAAGTCTTGGGAGGGATGTTATTAGTTTCGATGAGGCTGTTTCGTATTTTATGGGCTTGTAGAATATTAAAGATACACATCTGGATTCAAATCAATACTTGGTTTTCGCTGGATTTATCTTTGAAAAAGAACAATGAAAAAAAATGGCTCGATACAACATAACTTTTTTCTTCTGAATAGTTTCAATTAAGTACAAAGAGAGTCGTTTGACTTGTTTTTTGTGCAGTATTTTTTATGAAGCATTTTATTTGTTCAATTTAAGCCTACGTCTTTAGGATATTGCATGTGGTAATTTTAATGTCTACTATGTTTTTCAATTTAGATTAAAATGTGTGCTACTGAAAATCGAAATTAAATATTTGTGCTCAGTTACCCAAATACTTTATCACTATGTGCATTAACTATATTAATTACCGGTTAACTTGACACATTGTTCTGTGAACACTTTTATTTATCTTAAGTATTATTGAACAGTTTTTGATATTAATGTAACTATACATTCTAAACAAATCACAATCAAAAGAAAAAGATTAAATTTACCCGCCTCTTCAGTTGAAATTCGAATTTAAAATTCAATTTTCTAAATTCTCAACTATATATTCGTATAGGAATGTTTTTATTTTAAATTGTATTCGTAAAATTACTAAAGTACATAAATTACAGCAAATTCTGCATGGATTTTCCCGATACATGTATGGAATTTAAAATAATTTTTTTGTTATATATAGTGAAAAATGAGGAAATTTAGCATTACCTCATGAAAAAAACTAAACAACTGAATACTGGTTAAAGAAGTTTTGTATCATATACATAATGATACACATGTACAAAAGTTTGAAACCCTTATATTCCCCATAGCAGCCGACGCTCACAACGCCGGAGGGGGGATACTTGGGATAGTCATACTGGGCCTAAATGATGTGATTAATGAAATAAAACTAAAGCCATAAAGTTTTTCCGATGAAAACTATCCGACGACTTGACTATTGTTTTTCTTAGGAATGATAAAAAAATAAGTTGCAAAGAGATACTACCAATTTAATTTTAGTATGGATTTGCATAAAATAAGTTCATGAAATATAGTTCAGCAACAATTGATTATCATGACATTCAGGGATTTAAAATAGATTGAAAGAATTATACTAGACGATTTATTCAAAACTTATTATATTTTATTATTATATCTTATTAGATTTTATAAAAGTAACTGCAACCTTTTTAAAAATAAAAAAGTAACTAAGTCTAAAGAAAAAGAGTTTAATTGACATGATAATTTATAACAAAAAGAGTTAAAAAAGTATTTAAAAAAGTATTTTGTTAAGTTGATTGTTCAAAATAACGATCCACGTCCTTCAACATTTTATCCTTACAATATTCAGACCGCGACACCATATGAACATAATCCATTATAACAAAATATTTTATATATACCATTTTATTTAAAGATTTCCATGTGCCAAAACTTACAGAAAGTGAAGATGATATTCGATAATTTCTAAAAGATATTATATATCAAAAATACTTTCATGTTTAAATACACCGAAATAGCCAAATTTTGATATACAGTCAATTTTCAATCTTAAAATTGGTTATATTAAAAATTTAAGTAATATCAGAAATTGAAGAATTAGTTACTCACTGAACTTCTCTGGATAAAATGCAGAATTATACGTTGAGTAAAAAATATCTCGATGCGAATGAAGCTAATCAGATAACATGCATCAGATTTCATGACCATCTCTAGAGATATGGAAAACCTATACCGTCTTGCTTATACATTTCCACAGGACGTATTTACATAAAAAAATTTAGAAATCTAAATCAGTAATAATTTTTGTTGGAGATAAAAAATATAACGAATCTAATTTGAGGGAAAAAAGATTTCATTAAGAAATATTATTGGTGAAATTAATGCTTTTGATTGTGGTTTTTATTTTCATTGCAGGTGAGTTTAAGGTAGAAATTCTTAAACACAGACATGAGCTTTTGAATCGTCGCAACGTGTATTTTCGGTGCTTTTTGTGTGGTTTTGCTTTTCACGTCTTGTACACAAACTAGTAAAACTTCTTTGCTCTTTTTTGTGCAGTTTTTGAGCTACAAATCGACATCATATGATTGAAGTCACTTTGACCTGTTTTATAAAAGCAATAACATATGATTCCGTGCTGCGTGTTTGGGGATTTGGTTTTTTATGTTCAAGGATATAAAATGATCCCATGGAGAGAGCAAATGTATTACAAGGAACTATTTCTTTTATAACATTCAGTTTCATGCATTTGTCTTTATTAGGTACTATGAGTCTCAGTTTGAAACTCAGATGAATTTACAACCGCCCGCATTATCATCCTCCCTTCTTCATATTAAGAATTCTTCTTCTGTAGAATCTATATTCAAATTGAGGATTCCAAAGATAATTTTCGAATCATCATCAAAATAAAAGAAAATCGAAAAATGTAACAATGACCTTAGAAGCAAATTGAAATCAACTGAAGCAAATTTTCAAGCTATTATGGGAAGAAATAAGATTTATAAAATATAATATTAGATTTTGAAGTTCATTTTAATAATGTGTAAGGCCTTCTGATCAATTTAGAAAAACGCTAGAATATAATAACTTCCATCAAGTGATAATCATCCAAATCATCGAATTAAAATTTCACTCTACAACTTACATTTCCTCCAAATTCACAATATTCCATACTACTGAAAACGCTATTTAATATGCAAATAGGTGAGTAAATGATTAAACCTTTAACTGCGGATATGGTTTATAAATCACATATATAAGAAAGTGTCGGAGTTAAAGGGTTAAGCTTGGTTAAATTCGATTTCTAATGGAAAAATGTATATTCTATTTTTGATATGAATGGCGTGCATTTATATGTGTAATTTAATCAATTAATTCGTTTGGAGAACACCGATTTCAGAAATCAGACATCTGAAAGCATGATTTAGAAAAGATGTATCTATTTAATGATTAGAGTAATTTCTAAAATGTTTCTAATTATATTTTAATGCATTTTAATGAAAGAACTGCATATTAATTCAGTTAGAACGAAAGTCCCCAGGTCTAGGCGGCACTGTAGCAGAACCTTAGATTCATGACAAAATATCCGGGTCAGATTTCAATTTTTATTTACATTTTCATGATCGATGGCTATCAAAAAATCGTGTTTATGTTTCAACTAGATTAATGTTAATTCATACTCTCGTGATATTTGTCAAAAGCCAAATTTTTAAAAAAAATATTTTGCGCATTTAACACATAATGCAAATAACAAATCGTTATAACATTGGTAAAATCAATATACAGATAAATATTAGTCATATGCCGGGAATTTGACTATTTTTTGTAGTGTGGTGTGAATTGATCCCTATCAAATGTTTTTAAACACACGGGTATGACCAAACAATATTTGGAAAATTTAAAGTTTTATTCAGCACAAAAATATGAACTTAGTATTTAAAAAAAAACTTTTTATATTGAATTGTTTTAGTGGGAAGTAATGAATAAGGAAATATTTTTTAGTTCTAGGGATCTTTCCTTACCATATATTGAATTTCATTTATGATATTTTACTTATGGTAAGAAGTATATTATTCTGATATTTAATTAAAGATATAATCATCTAAAACATAAAAATTAATATTGGAATTTGTAAAAGTATTCTTCTTCTTCTTAGACTAAATTTTTTTCACAGTTTTTTAAAGCTACGTGTGTCTCTGAGATCTATTATATAAAATAGAAAATAATGCGTTTCTAACCTAAAACTCCACGTTAGTTTTTTAAAAATACTATTAAAAAAGAGAAATAGTCAAATCTAATTTACTTCGCCAATTTAATTCACATTCTTATTGGGACTTCTGAACACTCGCTCCCTAGTTAGTTATGAAAAATTTAATCACATTCCAAAAACGCGGAGGGATTATCGTTGAAAATACCAATCAGGTCAGAAAAATAGAAATTAAATATCCCCGTCACGCAACTCAATTCACGCAGGAACATGCTTCTATTCTCTTTACAACAAAAGAGTGTGAAAGTGACGAAAATAAAATAGCATCAGAGGACACTCATTAATTGCCCTCGTAGTTTCTATACAGTGACAAGTAGGCTCCGCCGTTGCTGTCGTACGCAATAGTGTCACTTTATTTGGTGTCCTCTTTTCGAGGTGAATCTTTGAAGTGTGAAATGATTAAGATGGAGGGCGTTCCATTTTTTTGGCATTCGATAAAGCCGGAATGCTTCTTTCTTCTTGGCGGGAAGTTGTTACGAAGGAATTTTCAGATGCATAAAGAAGGGTGATTTTCTGTAGCCCGACTGAATAAGCAGGGAGTGTGTTATTATCTTTCTATAAACTGTGGTTAAACCATAGAATTCCACTTTTTTAAATTTAAAGCTCATTGCTGAAAGAATTTTGAGCAAGCTTATTTCTTAGAATAATGAAACATTTTATGTAAGGTCGTTGAACTTTAAAAATATTTCATACTTGTTAAATTTCTTTTATAGATACTTTATAGATTTCTGTTAAAATATGACAAAGACTCGTGCAATTATGTGTAAATTTGTGTCAAGTTTCGTTCCACATATCATTGTGTTTCAGTTATTGAGGAAGAGAACAAAAGTGAAACAGAAAAATAGCAAAGAGAACTTTGAAGTATTTGCTCCGGACATATTTTTTGATGTCCCTATTATTTAAATCACGAAAATTCCTACAAATATTTATAGACAATACTCGAATACGTATGAAGAAATTAGGTATTGTTCGAGAACACAAAACCTTAGAATATGTAATGTCTAAAGCGATATATTTTTTGACGAGGATTGAAAACAAATGACACTCGCTATCATTTCAAGATTTTTTTATTTCATCCCTTTTTAATAAGATCATTAAAAAGTGAATAATGGTAGTTCTGGAAAAATACCTTTTCTCATTTAATGATTTTTTTAAAAATCTGAGATAGATTACGAAGGGACAATACTCCAAAATTCATGCACTGAATGTCGTCATTAATTGCGTTCTTGAATAACTTAGTTCATTACTATTACATAATACACTAGCAGACTAACAAAATCCGAAAAATGATTTTTTGGAGTCAGAGATATCTTAAACATTGGTCTCAATTAAAATCTTGCCATTTTTTCTGATAATTAGAATACTTTCTCTGTATATAGGTCCTACGTAAGAAACTATATTATCTGAACTGTCAGAAATATTTAAATTTTTTTTGCTCTAGCTGATGCAAAAGTCTTTAAAGGCAACAGGTAGGCAGAACTTGATTCAGTTATTTACACGCATTACGTTTCTTTCCGTAATCAAATTCGAAATAATCAATATAGTTTACTATTTTAGCATAAATGTATAAGTAAATGTAAGCTCTACGATATATATAGGGCTAACATTTTTCCTTCAGGAGGGGTTGTTCCGTGAATGGTGATGCCTATTAGGATTCAGACTTCTGTCGTGGTGACCGTTCTTAACTTTGCCACGAATGCTTAGGACGTGCGAGGCCCTTTTGCGATACCAAGAATAATTTTCTACTTTGAAGGCGGAACGAACCTCCTGTGGGAGGGTTTGGGCTGTTGCCAGTGATTGCTATTAGTACTTAGCCCGCAATTTTCCATTGAAATTCCGACGATTATCATTCAGAACAATTTTAGGAAAGGGTAGGGGGTCGACTTCTGGTTATCAAGTATAATCACTCAGATGAATCATGATGCATACATAAATATCATTAGCCATCTTCAGTACTAAGTTTAAACTTATTCTGCCCAGAACTGTTCAAGGAAGTTACTACTACTTGTTACTGTTGCATCTGTTTTGAGATGTCTTGTAATTTCCGCATTTTTCTTAAGACGTGTTGCACAAATTTAAGCACGCATTTATAAAATTATTTTCTAATGTAACGTTTCTGAGGTTTATATCTCTATTAAGCCTATATTTATTTATCGGTAGGTTGAAATATATTTTTAATTATTTGTTTACAACGCAAAGTATGTGTTAATTTTAAGATTTTCAAGTTATTTTCAATTCAATGAAATTAGAATTCTGTAATTATAAAACCCACTAATATCTTCAAAAAAATTGAGACGATTTTATATAGAATTGTTTATCCTGAGACTGTCGTTTTGTGGTTATGTGCTTGAAAAATATCACATCGCAACACATTTTAGATTTACTATTAAAAACAAATGATTTAAAATTTAAATATTTTATGCTGTTTTATATAGAAAACATCAAATTCTATGTGCATAAACTATATAAATTGTACAATACAAATATTATGCAGTTTCGATATAATGATTAAACAGATGATTTAAATTTTTTTCACTGCATTGCCTTGACATTGTCATCAAGAATTTTATTCATAGAATAAAAGCAAAATTTTGTATTTTAGCTTTTCAAAATGGACACTTTAAAGCAACAAATTTCATTTTTTTTTTGCTTTCTTTACAGTCTCTAAGTTTATTATGGTTAAACCACACACAGAAAATGGGGGGAAAACCTATTCATAAAGACAGAAAGTTTTTGCAATAATACCAAGGATTTTTATAAACTTTTAGAAAGCAATTTATGTTTATTTTTCTTCTTTTCTTTTATTAGTTAAGTTTTAATTTTATTATTCATTATTATTTTTTTCTTTTCTTATTAATTAAAGTCTCATGTTGTAGCTCATGCTTCCACTTTCTATCCACCTAAACCGATTATAAAAAAATCATTGTGATTCTAGATGCGTTGGCATGAAGTGGTGCTATATATGTATAAATTATATTTCAACACAGATATAATTTTTACTCAACGAAAAATCTCCATTCCTCACTACTAAAATTTCGAGACATTTTGTTATCGAGAACAACCGAGTTCCTTTAACATGAAAATAATAAACCTTGAATTGAAACCTTTGTTCTGACTAATAAAAAATGCTTCATTTTTCATTGGTTTCTAGCCAAAAAATTTGCATACTTTTCCGGGAAAATGTAGCCAAGAATTAGCGATTTTTCCCTTGTCCTTAAGATTTTGACCACCACTGTACCTTCTATACGAATTCTTTTGTATTTATCGTATATCTATTTTATCTATATAGTTATGTTCCAATTACTGATTAACTGGAATAATATCAGTTATTTTTTTTAAAATTCTGGTTCTTTAAATCAGAGATAAAATCTGAGAATGTTGTATACAGGAAGATCCAGAAACTTTAATTCCTGAAAAGTCTCCTAAATTTTTCACATTCTTATGAATCCATATCTTCTATTTCGGTTTTCATGTCACGGTGGGCAAATACTGACATCTCGTCTTCGAGGCCAGACATCGATAATAATCAACATGTCGTAGAGAATAGCAACTATCACCTTGTATTAAAAACTTTAAATGCAGGCACGAGGACTGGAACTACGGACAAGAATTCAACATATATTTTGCAATGTTTTCCTCGCTCATGAAGCAGCTGTTTTATATATTTGTTGCTTAAAATTTAAAGAAGTGGTTGTACAAAACAATTTTTTAAATGATTCTTTTCAACTGAAAATATCAGATTTTATTTGATTTACGGCTCATTTTTAAACTGAAGAAGTTTGTTTTTGTTGTTTGTAATATTTAACCGTGATTTGAGTATGAGGCCGATATATGACACCACATGACTATTTTTCTAAATCTTTTGACTCTGACAAAAAGTGTATGGGGATACGATATCTTAGGTCAAGGTCCCAAATACGGGACCCACGCGTTGAAGGTTGAAAACCTGATTCACGTAGGAACCGCTGTGTATAAAGCCCTGATGCATGTTAAATACCGTTTCAAGTATCATTTCATCATCAAGTATTTCATCGTCCTCGCCATCTGATCATGATTCAGAACTACCAGATCCGTCCCGAAATAGTTCTCATGTTCTTATAAACAGAGCGTTAATATAGGTTAGGAGTCTAATCTAATTTTATCTCCAAAATTTTTTAATATGCATATTTCTTGTTCCGATGAGGCAGTTAAGGATTATGTTAAAAGATATTGTCTTTACTGAATTAACTTGCTCATTATACGTGCCATTTTAATGTTAGCGGTATATATATATATATATATATATTGTTGCCAAGCTGCTATTTTAATTGTTGAAAACTCCATTTACTTGGATTGCCTATTTCATTATTTTTAATGACAACAGTGTTCTTTCACTTGTTGACATATAATGTTTATACTTGATTTTTGTTTATGGTATCATTAGTAATTTCAATTTATTAGATTTTATTTAAAATTGATGTATTTTTTAAATATTGACTTTTTGATATAGGATTTAATTCTTGTTTACTTTATTTCTGTATGATTAAATGCTAGTTTTATTTGGATTTTATATATATATATATATATATAAATATATATAAATATATATATATATATTCTCTTCTTCACGAAAGTTGCAATCGTAGATTGCGACAGTCCGTATTTCTTTTTCTTGGCCTTATCAATTTGCTTCCATCCATAATCGGATTCATTAATCATTTTCAGTTATCCTGAACGGATAGTTGCCATCTTAGTTGAGAATTCAGACGTGAATGAAAAAATTTCAAACTTTTTGATTGAAACTCAGAATCGTTAGAAATTTAGAAATTGAACAGAGCTTCCATGATATCTTCGAATCATACACACCAAAAAAAGCACAGAATTTGATCTGCTAATGTTCTATATTGTAGTCATGAGTCATTACTATTGTGACACCTGTTGCCTTTAAGTAGTCTAAGTCATTGTATTCATTTGCGAGAAGGAAACGCTCTGGGTGCTATGACCTTGCACTTCCGGGTATTTGGAAACAGAAATATTGTTATAGAGAAAGAAAATAGTGTTGAGATTTAAATGAGAAACATTATTGTACAGGGGTTTATTGTTGTACTGAATATCGTTATACTGAATTGAGATTAACATTATGTTCTATGCAAATTCACCAAAAAATTTTATTGTTGTAGAGGGATTTGTCTTGCAGCGAAAGTTTAGTGTATTTCAATACAGTTTTGCTTGTTTTGGCTTTAAACAAATGGTGTTATCAAAAATTGAGTAAAATGTTGAATCCAAAGAATATTCTACAAATGTCATTATGTTAATTCTAGTTGTTTGAATTAAGCTAACTAATCCTTAACATTTTTATTAAAACTAATTTCTACTGGGGTTGATTGGAGGGAGAGATGGGACACAACAGTGGGGTTTATTAAAAAATTATAAGATTAAGACTGGGATGTAGGAGGAAGAAGCAGAAAAGGTCAAGGAATAGCTATTTTAAAACATGGTTTAAAAAATTATAAACTTTCTGTTTTCAACTTAAGTAAATTATAATAATCTGCAGATGAGCCAAGTATTTAACAGAAAATGCCTACAGCAAGCTCTAGTGCCTGAAAACTCAATTCAAACCACACATCCGAGTGGTAAACGGAACAATATATTCTCTCTCTCAAGGCCGCTGTGATCTTTATAATATAACTCCTCATTCAATGTGTTGCGCTTCCTGATAAACAGTTCGTATATTATTTAGATATTTGACTCGATACAATAATCGAATCGCTTAGTAACAGATAAAGGAACGTAATATTTCATTACAAAATTTTAAATGTTTTCCAAATTTATATAGAACAATTTTATTCTATAAAATGGTGCAAAATAATTTTACGTAATAATCTCGATCAAATATAAATATGACCTCTGACGAATTAGTGCATTTCTGAAGAAGATATAATATGCAAATTTTTAGCGTGTGAATTTAAAATTGATCACGAAAAGCTTTTCTCTAATAATTCCAACTTTAGAAATCAACTTATATTTTATTGAAATATCCTAATTTTTTCTAGAAATTCAAGAAGGCGGCAGATAAGTAATCGTAAGACCGCTTAAGAAAATTAGCATATTTAACATCACACCAGAATACTTTTGAAATGCATGCGTAAGCATTTCGTACATTCATTATCTGAGAAGCGAAGCGGTGGGTTTCGATTGTATTATCCACAATTTATAAGAAGATACCTTAGGGAAAATATTTAGCTGATTGCGAAGTGAAAATCTTATTTTATGAGGGTGCTGGTAAATCTGAAACAGAAATAGTGAGGTTAATGAAGCGTTCTAAAACTGACATTCATAAATTCATAATTTAAAAATTTTGACGACAGATCAGTAGATTTTTCGACTAACAACTAAAAATCGTCTTTCTACTCATGGACATTTTACATGTTTCAGGAAAAAAAGCGTCACAAGTCACAGTTTGGTAGATCTTAATTCAAATATAGATGCAAGATTTATGGAAAGGAAGAAAACACATTAGTTATTGAAACATCATCTGGAAGAAAGATTGAAATGGGCTAAAATGACATGGAACGATGAATGGAAAAAATTATATTCTGATGAAAAGAAATTTAACCTTGATTGTCCCGATGGCTACAAACACTGTTGGCACGAACCTAAATATTGCCTAAAATATATCACTGGACGAATCGGTGGAGTATCAGTAATGGCTTGGAGATATTTTAGACATGAAGGATTTTGCGATTACAGAGATTCTTTATTAAAAACTACCAAATCATCTATCTATATATATATATATATATATACATAAAACTAAATGTATGGTTAATATTATTTTTCATAATAATGTAGTTAAATATTGCCAAACTATCGCTACACGGTCCACATAGTTTTGGATCTTTAACACGGAAGGACGCGCATCGGGCCTATTAGGACCAGAGGCTGCATAAATTGAGAACTTCTAGGCGAAAACATTCCAGATCCACAGCAGATACATTCAAGATCATTTGCTTGCTGAACATAGGAATTTCAAGAATTTCCCCCCATTTTTTATCTCAGAAAACATATGCGCGGGTCTCGGAAGCCTGATGAGCGCACTCGCGTATCTTTGTAGGATTACAGTGGATAACAGTTAAATCTCGACAGTTTATAACTATTGGAGAAATAAATATGATATAAAAAGATTGGAAAAATTTAACTGAAGTATCAACTAATTAAGAATCGGTTAGTGAAGAAATTAATGATATTGTTGATGAATATATAATGATCGTAAGTCGAATTCTAAAGAGGGCATTGAACGGATATTTCTGAATCCAATAATTACGTAGAAGAAAGCTTTGATTAAAAAATGCAACAAAAACAGGAAATGGTTAGAAAACTGGAATTATCAAATAGTGTAAAATAGAGCCCAAGAAAAACATAAGACCTTTTAGTCTTCATGAAAATGCTTCTTCTTCATGAAAATGCCCTGAAATATTGGTGAAGTAAAAGTATTAACATCGGTTCAAAATTCTTCAACGTGCTTATCGATAAGACAATATGAAATATTGTGGAATGTATCATTTTATGTATCCAGGCGATTGCAGTTATTTTTGGACGGAGAAGCCGCATACTTCTCTTAAATACCTCGGAAGCAAAAGCATTAACCGGTCTTCTTTATTTAAATGTAGTGCCCGAAAGAGATTTATCTGCAAATTATTTTTTATATTTTTTACAGTATATATTCATGCGACAAATGCTTTCTATTTTAATAAATTTAATTTCCTGTACGTTTTGTTAAAAAATCAGGACACAGAGCCTAGAAAGCCCGACGCGCATCCTCAAGTCAGGTCAAGGAACACACATCTTCGAGGGTTAATCTTATGGTACAACTATTTATTAAAAATAACATTTTTTAAACCAAATAAATAAATGCTTTATTTTTTAAAATTTCTGTAATCTTTTTAAAACTAAAATCTACATAAATTTTGACTAGTCTTCATATAATCTTCGATACATAACCTATTAACTAAATCTTGAAAGTCCAAAGCCTGTACAGAATAAAATATCAGCATGTTTAGTGGAATATATAATGTTTAAACTATCATCTAAAATTATGGTATAGCTTTTTTTTCTTAAATTTTTCAGTTGCTTGCACGCAATTTTGTAAAATTTTACCTGATTTAGTATTATAATTATTGCAATTATTAGATACACTTCTAAATTTAATAGGAATTTTATGGAATTTTGGAGTTAAAAAATATGTGGATAGTGTATTTTCCCACATTGTATGTTTACTTTTTTATGTATAGTTTTAACTGTATTAGTAATTTCTCTTTCACTCAGTTTTGATTCCACAAAAGTCTCATTATTATTAATGTGTTCATTAAGAATCTTACTGTAATAATATTTTCATATAACTGTAAAATTACCTTGCACCGTGTCTAAATATACAATAACAAACTCTTTTCGCAAATCATTTATTGTTTTTTCATTTCCTACCTCCTTCTACAAAGCTATAATTAATGGCTCTAAGATGTAAGTAAAGGATTGCATAATAGAGCTATGCTGGCGCAGTTCTAATACTGTGGTAGGGTCTCTCAAGCCAGACAGGTCTAATGTGATTACCTCGAAAGCGCATCTTTCAGTCGTTTTTCAATGGAATTCAAATTTAAATATTATTTAACACTTACCATTTCCTCCTTAATTTTTAAATACACTTTTTTGTTATCACTTTCCCTTTTTTTCATTAACGTTTTTCCCCTTAATCCTTAATTTTTAAATGCACCCTTTTGTCATCTTTTTCCTTTTTTATCGTCTCATCTTCAATCTTCATCGTTCTCTCAATGTAGATCGCTTTAATCTTTGTTTCCATCGGTATCTTAATGGAAACTCCCCCCGACCTTAGAAGTTTGGCGCGAAAGGAAGTAACTGGATATTTCGTAAACATCCGGACCCTACTTGACGCGTTCAGCTCATTTTTTGTCCTGTCTTCTGTTGGCTGCATCCTTCAGTCTTAGGTTCGTAAAATTATTTCTAATATTTGGTATTCATTCGAAGTCTTGATCTATCATAATGCTCAGGGTGAAGGACAGTCTTTTTAGCTTTATGCTAGCACTGTTCGCAGAAAACATTATGATTTTTCTAATTTTTTAGTTGTTCGTATAGATTTCACTTATTTACCCCGATGTGCATCTATACGCTTTTACCGATAAACTACAGTCTTTCCATTTAATTTCAACATTGATTGATTTTCATGACATTGATATTTTCCACAAATCTTCTTGAATTGCAGCATTATTGCGCATTCGTTGCGTTTGTGTTTTATATTATTTTTTATTATCTTCCCCTTGTGTTTTACATTATTTTATATTATCTTCCCCTTTTGTTTATTTTCAACCTATAAGAACTCTCGGCATTTTCTTTCCGCCGATTTTTTCCTTGACATTCTGAATGTTTTTGCTGATTGTGTAGCTTTTACAATTCTGTTATGATTGTTTCTAACTTGTTTTATATATATATATATATATATAACTTGTTACAATGATTTTACATAAACAAAGTAAACAAGACATATCAAGAAGTCAATCCGATACAAAAAATTCATAATTAAAACAGGACAGCCAAATCTAAAACAAAATCTAAATAATTGAAAATACTAAGATACCAAGAACAAAAATTAAATTTAAACATTTATGCCAACATGTAAAAAACTTTGTTATTAAAAGTATTGAAAAAAGACTATCCTTATATATGGAGTTTTCAACAATTAATATAGCAGCTTGGCTGTGGACAAGATTAAGCAATATATATATATATATACACTTTACAACCGAAGCTTTATATCTTTTCCGTTATTTTAATGATGTAGTTGGGTTTTTAACTCAGACTTGATAAACGACGATCAAAACTCAGTAAAAAAAAAGAATACCACGGATGGTTTTGAATCTTAGGGATACAGCTGAAATGACGAAGTTCAAGAGATTCAGTCCCTATAATGTTGTTGGATAATTCAGGTGCTAAGAATCCGCAACACCCAAGATTATTTTCATCATGGAAGCTACCCTTCAAAGAAATAAAATTTTCCATCAAAATAATAAAAAGATAATCTAAGACCGTCTTTATTTTTATAGATTGCATACCACAATACTACAAATTCTTCACTGTTCTAAAATGAAAAATAAATATTTACGATTTCAATTGCACATTCTATTTCAAATGCATTCCCAACAAACAAGTAAATATTTTCAACTGAAGTCTAAACAACAACCCCATTTTATGCTCTGAAATAAATTAGAAAATTCTTTTTCTTGAAACGACAGAGCAGGGATTTATGTTCTTTGCACGTCCAAGGATCTTAAAGAGGCATGAGATTCGAAGCAAAGGCTGTTACAGAAATTCAACAACACCATTTTTTAAGGCCTTTACTTCGTCGACGCTCACCGTCCAAGCTTTTCCTGTACAAAATGGAAGTAGTAAGTGAAACAGACTTGCGAATGTAAAGGAGTGCGAAGAAGTCCTTATCGCACATTCCCTTTGAAATCTTTATTTTTTAAAATTGGAAATAAATTCTTCGAATGAGTGCCATGTTATTAGTTTCGATGACGCTGTTTCCTGTTTCATGGGCTTGTAGAATGTTAAGGACTGGCGGATTCGGAGCAATACTGTGATTTCATTGGATAGATTTTTTAAAAGGAACAATAAAAACAGAATCGCTTGACATCACACATCTTTTTTTCCCTAAATAATCACAATTAGTACAAAGAGGGTGCTTTGATTTGTTGTGTTGTGCATTATTTTTATCAATCATTTTCCTATTTCTATTTAAGTCTATGTCTTAATGACAATCCTTTTTCTATTTTAATGGGCTGCTCTGTCTTTGAATATAGATAAAAATATGTGTCAGAACAAATAAGTCGAATATATTCCAAATTGCATATTTGTGCTCAGTTTAATTCATAGGAGATGTGTTTACGTTGGAATTTCTTAAACTCTCTCATCTGCTCTTGCAGGGTCGTAGCTGGTGGTTTCAATGCTTTTGGAGTGGCTTTGTTTTCACAATTTTGTACGCTAACTAGTAATGTGTCTTTAGTTTTTTAATAAAGTTTTTCAGCTAAAATTAAAATTAAAGCTTTATTTTTAAAAAATCAGCTTTAAATTTCAGCTTTAATTAAAATAAAAGCTAGTTCATCCGCCACATTCTCTAATGAACTCGAGTGTGAATATGATTGAAGTCGCTTTGAACAACTTCATAGAAGCAATAAGTTGAGACTCTGGAATGCAGGTTTGGGATTTGTTTCAAGGATAAAAAAATTAACCCCGTGTTAGTTCAAATGTATTGCAATGAACAATATCTTTTTTAACGTTGAAATTCATGCATTTGTCTTTACTAAGTGCAATGAATCTCAGTTTTAAAATTAATGAGCTTGCAACTCCTTCATTATCATCCTGATGTCGTCATATTGATAATTTCCGCCAAACTTTAACCCAGTTCTTGTTTGGACACTCTTCGTTCCTTTTAAAGTTCATTTTCGAATCAGCAGCAAAGTTAAAGAAAATAGACAATTGACGCAAAAACCTAATATGCAAATTGAAGTCAGCTGATGCAAATTTCAGGCTATTATGAGCCGAGAAAAGTTTGATTGGATGAGAACGTCAGTGATGGAGTTCATTATTATAATGTGCAGAGCATTATGACCAATTTAGTAGAACGCCAAAATATAATATATCCCATTAATTGATAATCATTCAAATCATAGAACTAAAAATTCACTATACAAATCACATTTTCCTTTCAAAAATTCAGACATCGTCCAAACTAATGAAAATCCGAATTAATATGCAAATATGTACGCAAATGATTAAACTTGGTTAAAGTAGATTTCTAAAGGAAAAACATATATAATTTTTATATGAATGTCTTGTATTTAAATATATGATTAAATCAATTAGAAGTGAGTTTGCTGAACGCAGATTTAATGAAAGCAGAGATCTGAAAACATGAATTAAAAGGGATCTGTTTTATGATTAGAGTTACTTGTAAAATATTTCTAATTATATTTTAATAAATTATTAATGTAAGAACTGGCATATTAATTCAGTTGGAAGGAATGTCCCGAGGTCGCGATGGCTTCGTATTTAGAGTGCTGGATTCATGACAAAAAATAGCGGGTTTGATTTCAATTTTTATTTACATTTCAAAGGATGGATGGATGGCTTTCAGAAAAACGTGTATCTGTTACAACATGAATAATGTCAATTCATAATTGCTTAATATTAGTCGAAAGCCAAATTCTAAAAAAATATTTTGTGTAATTCTCATTCAATGCAAATAGTAATTTATTTTAACATAGGAAAAATCAATGTAGAGGTAGATAGAAGAAGTCAAAAGCCGGAATTTTAACTATTTTCCAGTGGCTTGAAAAAAATTAAACACAAAAATTAAACAAAAATCGATTTGTAACATTCGCTTCTACAGTGGTCTAATTGCTTTGGGGAACCAGTAATGCTACTGTAAGACACCTCGGATGTCAGGGTAAGCATCAAACCTTTAACATCTTGCAAATAGCGAAAAAAAAAAAATAAAACAGGCTTAACAATAGATCCACTAAGCGAAAGTAAAAACTGCATTTTTGAAATATACAAAAGAATCTAACAACTTTGATCGAGAATCGAACTCATTATGTTAGCCATAAGTTTCCGTTTCATATTTATTAAATCATCCTAGTGACTGATTATTTCTAATGGGAATTTATTGATCCTATCGGAACACAGATCATACTTAAAATTTGGTTTATACGGGCTATTTTAAACATGCTATTGTACAAATCCATGCAACTGCATATAAGAAAAGTTTACCAACAACATAGAAGGAAATTACAATAATTGATTTTGAAACCTTATTTTAAATAAGATTAAATTATAACACTGAAAAGTATTAAAATGTTATTAAATTATTTACTTTTGGGATACATCAAATAAAGTCATATGTAATTCATTAAATTCCCAGACTAAGCAATAAAAAATCGTTTATCTGTTAGTGAATTTTAAAAATAAATAACAAAGTGTTTTATTTTATTTCATAAACAAAAAGTAAATAAAACTCCTTACCAATTTCAAGAAAGAAAAAAAATATTTTGTATGTTAATAAAATATATAGACGACATAACTAAAACAAAATTTTCATTAAGATAAAATGAAATTCCGAGAAAAATTCCCGATACTTTGTTACTTTTTTTTGAAAAAAAAGATTTAACACCAAGAGCTCCTTTACAGAGAAAATTACGTAAAATTTCACTAAGATAAAATGAAGTTCCGAGAAAAATTTCCTATTTTTTTTGGAAAAAAAGGCGATATCTCAGCTAAAAAAAATCTGCAAAAAATCAGAAGGTATTTGGAACATGTTTTCTTCAGATTTTCTGCAGAAAAAAATTGCAGGACCTTCAGATTTTCTGCAGAAAAAAATATGTTCCAAATACATGCAGATTTTTCTACAGTCAAGGTTTAATTATTAATTTAGTTTGTGAATCATCTTACTTATACGTTATAGAATGTGACGAAACTTCAAGCTCATCCTATCTGGGATTCGAACCCGCGATCCTATAAGTAGGCACGCTAAAGGGAGGAGCGCTAACCACAAGGCCACGTCGGCATACGCGAGATAGGGATAAATTAATCTATTTGAGTTATAGCGTCACCATGGCTCTCGTGGCGCCATCTAGTGTGTAAAAATCAACCAAGGTCAGAATACTTGTTTCAAAAGTCGTCGAGATGTGTAACAGATGAGATTAGTAATATTTTTGTTCAATAATTTAGATTCTCAGTTTCAATAAATTCGTTTTCACATTCTATCTTTCTGACAAGCCTTCTCTCCATCCAAAGGGCGAAAGCTCCACTTTTCCTTTCTTTTTCGACCAAAATAGCTAGTCAGAAAGACAGTTGGAAAACTAATTGGAAATTAATTAAATTATGGGGTAAAAGTTTAAAATGGTAAAACCTCAAATATTTATTTTAAAGATTAATTTAGAATTCATTTTTCAGTGGCATATATAAAAAATTTAATCCTAAGACAATTTTCCATTGGGAAATTTTTGAATCTTCTGTCTGCTGTAGAATTAAACAATAATGATAATTGCATTCTAATTTTGTTTTATATCCATTGGAAAATAGAGCTGCAATATTAGAGAATATGGTGCAAAATATGTATTTAGAGAAATGCAGATATTATGTAACTGCAGTTAAATCTTCAAAAAATCAGCAGATATTGGTCGGGTTTAATGATTTTGTGAAAATATGCTAAATAACTGCAAATTGAATTTAAGACAAAATGCAAAGTCTTACAAAATCTACAGGATATTGAAAGAAAAAAAAATAAAAATGAATTTTTTTTGCAGATTAAATTGAAGAAAAAATGCAGATTTTTTGTTGTCTTACAAAATCTAGAGAATATTTAGAGAAAAATATAATAGGATTTTTTTTTGCAGATTTTCTGCAGATTAAATTGACGAAAAAATAGAGATTTTTTTCTGTCTTCAAAAAATCTGCTGAATATTTAGAGAAAAATATAATAAGAAAAATTTTTGAGGATTTTATGCAGATTAAATTGAAGAAAAAATGCAGATTTTTTTCTGTCTCCAAAAAAACTGCAGAATATTTAGAGAAAAATATAATAAGAAGATTTTCTTCAGATTTTCCGCAAATTAATTTGAAGAAAAAATGCAAATTTTTTTGTCTTCAAAAAATCTGCAGAATATTTAGAGAAAAATATAAGAAGAAAATTTTCTGCAGATTAATTTGAAGAAAAAATGCAGATTTTTTCTGTCTTTAAAAAATCTGCAGAAATCTTTAAGAAATCTTCAAAAAAGGAAATTTTCTGCAGATTTTTTTTAGCTGGGACTTTTTTTTAAGAAAAAAGAGTGAACACGAAGAGCTCCTTTACAGATAGAACCTTCATTTTGACGTATCAACTTTCTATCGATAACCATGCATTTGGCTTAAATTAATATTTCAGTCATTCAATTTGAACTAAAGAACAAAAATACTTTCTCCTTAAGAAATTTTTATTAAAGTTTGAAGATGAATTTCTTAATAAAGTTAGAATTCAAGATATGTATGTTTGTCTCAAAAATTCAATTGAATCATACAGAAAACTCTTATACAGAACAGTACTAAGTAGCGGTCTTTTAAAGAGGAAAAAATGATATGTGATAAATATATTAATTGCTTTCCGAGGAATTCAAGAGCACGGAAACCCGCATATCATCTCAAATATTAACCACAAGAACCTTATCATAAATATTTGCATGGAAAGAAGGAAATTTTCTTTTTCTTCAGCTGAAATTCTTGTTTTCAAACAAACTGTTTGAGATTTCATGCTTGCGTTAATGAAATGTTAATATCTGCACATAATAAGCACATATATATCTACATTTTATAGTAATTATCAACATAACAAAAACTTTACCCGAAAACCGTCGTCTCTAATAATTTTAAATGCTACATAAATTTCAAATCATCCAAATTACCTATTTAAATGTATATAGATTGGAACTACATATTACAAGCAATAAAACTCGATCACCAAAAACGCTCAGATCTCAGAAAAGCCAAATATTAAATATTTTTTTATGAAAGAGATGGCAACGAACACTAAGGATTGTACATAACAGGATAATATGCTGTAGATTGTAAAATAGCATTACAGTCTTTCGGGTTGAAATTTGCCAGGAAGTTATGACAATAAACTGTTTTGCATTCATTTAGAAGTTCCAGAGGTAATACTGAAACCCAACTTTTATTTATGCCTGAATTAAACCCAGTTTACACAGTATAATTTCAAGTCATACACTTTATAATTGCATCCTCAAGAATCATCACATCATGAAGAGGAGCCTTTTACACTCGAATGACCTCACAAGACACCACCCATTGACATTTATTATTTTAGCAAAGAATCCTGGAACATCATCCTTTTGTATTCATTTGCAATATAACCCACAATACCTAACATATGTAGAAGGGATAAAAGCACAGCTTAAGGACATAATCCACTCGAGAACAGTGCTTGAAATTCATTTAAACATTCTATCCAACAGTTTAAATCAATGGTAAATTCCTACCGTATAATTCTAGCACGATTTGCCAGGGCAGCAGTTGAAAGTCCTGCTGTAGTAATAAAGCGCTTCGAAATTATTCGGGATAAATGGTTTCGGGAAATGTCCGGACTGTTTTCCGATACCAGATGGGAGATGGGAATACAATGTGTCTGTTAAATTGTAAATTCAAATTGTCTTTAAAATTTCGTAAGAATACAGAGTGATTTAAAATTCCGACTACAAACTGTTTGGGAGTTTATAGTGTGTCCGAGAATCGTTGGACGCATTTTAAAAATTAATAAAAGAATCTAATGATGTTTCAAATACGATTTTTTTTTAAATGAGAACGCATTTGAAAAAGTTTTTTTCAGATAGGTAACACACCGTTTCCGTGTTTTAGGGGGTCGTAAATTACTAAAAATCAAAATTTAGTTTAGAGAAATTATTTGCGAAAATATTGACACTGAATAAAAAAATAAGAGCATGCATTTGTAGGGAATTTGACGCTCGCTCTTTAATTTGTCAATTCACATGAAGTGTGAAAATTCAAAAGTTTTCAAGTTATTCAAGAAAAACTAAGAAACGAAACCAGATAGCTCGCATCGTCTTCTGTTGAACGGTAGCCAATGCGAATGGAAATCTGTCACCGGTGACTGAAACTGAACTATAAAATTAGATGATCCCTTCTCTGCTATCTCTTAACTATAGCAATAGCAATACTGGCTCTAAACATAAATTAAGTTTTAGTAATTTACGACTCCTTGGACCACCGAAACGTTGTGTTACGTATCTAAAAAAAGTTTTAAAATTTGCTCTCACTGAAAAAAAATCGTAGTTGAATTATTATTATTTTTTATTGATTTTTGAAATGGATGTTGAAATTTTTATGGATGTCTAACAGTTCTTGGACATCCTGTAGAAGGCAGAAAATCGAACCAGAATTGCAGAGAAATGTATAATCAGAAACGCCACACAGATTAGCTCAATGGATAGGGAATTGCAGATATGATCAGTCAATAACGTATAAAAAGTTGTTATTTCGCTATATTTAACACCTGGGCAATGAGTGCTCACGCCTAGTTTCACAATAACTGCCCAAAGTTTATACTACTCATAGCTATGGAACCTTCGAAATGATTGGCGAATCATTTCGAATATCCTCTGAAAGCTGTAGCAATTATGAGGATTCAAGCGGCGAGGTTGTTTGTTGTGCGCTACATATACTATGGCGTTGACGGATTCCCATAAGAAGAAATAGAGGTAAAATAAATTAAAGGAGATTCAAACATCTAGTCAGGCACATCGTAGGATAATATTGTGTTTGGTTTCATATGTCTTTAGATTATTTAAAAAATGTACTCTTAATTGTAGTATACACTGTAAAAAAATCCCGTAAAATTTACGGTTTTAAACTGGCAGCTGGGTTGGTTGTGCAAAACCGTAAAAGTTACGAAGTAAATCCGTAGGCACAACGGTTTTTTACCATACAGGAACAAGTTTTTCCCGTAAAAGTTAGGAAGTAAATCCGTAGTCACAACGGTTTTTTACCGTATGAAATCAAGTTTTCTCCGTAAAAATTAAGTCATCGAAGTAAGTGACGTCATCGACTGAGTTGAGATGCTTTTCTCCTTCTGTTCGAGTTGAGTTGAAATGTGCTGATGTGTATTATCAATTAGGAATATTAATTAATCAAGGCTTAATTATTAATTTCAATTAATATAATTTTTAATTGAACTTACTTGGACGATTTCGATGCAAGATGGTGACAAAACTTCTAACTCCTCCGAGCCAGAGATCGAAACCGCGTTCATAGAAATAAAAGGCAGTCGCTCTAACCACTAGACCACCGGAGACTTCATGAAATGAAGTAAAAATAATCTATTTGAGTTTTAAAGTCACTATAGCTCTAGTGGCGCCATTTAGTGGTGTAAAAATCAACTATTGCCAGAACACGTGTTTTAAGGTTAGCTTTCATGAGTGACAACAGGTTACTGCAACATGAGTAAACAATAGCGGAGATGGAACCCTATTAAAAACATGAAATGAATGCAATATAATTACATTTAAGAAAAGGGAAAGTTATCGTACGGAAAGCAATACCTTATGACGAAAAATAGAATTTGAACTGACGGTTTTAAACCGTTTATGGCTGGAGCGGAAAGCGGTGAAAAACCGTTTTGTCAACAAAACAGCTTTAAACCGTCAAATATACGGAAAAAGTCCGGGAAAAAAACGGATATTTTTTACAGTATAGATAGCGTGTATATAGAAGGCGTATTTAAAATCTTAGCAACGCGAGTTACTAAAAATCCAGCGACTATAACTATGAAAGGTATTGTTGTGAAATATACTTAAAAATAATATTAAAGTTATTTAAAATTAGAGAAACAAATTATGGACATAATATTAATATCACTGAAACACTAATTTTTCGTATTTTAAACTGGGGTAAGAACTATTTTTCTGTCCATTAATATACTCCGAAATTACTGAGGAAACTTATTAAAATATTGAGTAATTCAATTAAAAATATAATTAAGGTTTTGAAAATCCTGTCAAATTGAGCCAAAGTTATCCAAGACGTTATTGCGTGCCAAAATTCCTATCTCTATGCCCAATGGTTTGCCCTTCTGAGCGATATAAATCATTTCTGTAACATGGATTCTGCAATTACAAAAAAATAATTTTAAATTTATTATCATGTTAATAAATTGCGAATTAACTATACAAACTAGAGCGATGGTATACTTAGTTGTCCAGCTCATTCGGTTAATGTTTTCGGTCATAGTTGGCCAGTTTCAGTTGATCTGTCGGCATTTAAACATGACTGGTAGAATTGATGCTCCTGTCAAATGCGTGTTGCGTAGTGTTATTCGCTTTCTTCAAGCATAAGGTTGGTTTTTGGTAAACGATAAATGCAGCTGTTTCTTGTCAGACTTTACGACTGCGAAGAGGCTTTCTGACTTCTGGAGTTGTCAATATTTATGGAAACGGCAGCCCTCAGAATGCTGTTGTAACCCAGCAGATTCTAATACAGTTTCAATGGGGCGTGCCTGATCACCCGACGTATAGCTCCGACTTCGCGACTAGTGTTTTTCATATCTTCCCTGATTTGAAGAACTGATTGGGAGGACAAATCTTCCAGGAAAATGGGCCTTAATTTTGCTTTGAATCTCCTCATCTCACATCACTGGCGGGAACATTCTTCGAAGAAGAGATTTGAAATCTGTGCAACCGATATGACAAATGCCTGAATCTTCTTCTTCTTGGGATTATGTCGAAATGTGATCATGTTTGAAGATAACTTTTGGTAATAAATTCAATTTGTTCTTAACGTTTCTCTTTTTTCTATGACCCATAGGAGGTTGGGGAAAACCCCTCATATTTATATGTGGATTTAAATTGGTTTCTTGTTTCATTCCTCTTCTAACAGTGAACGGAAAGATATCGGAAAAAAACTTCCGTAATACAATTTTTTTAATTACTCTTACAGACCTATTAGTTTCGTTTGTATAGCGTCGAGATTTTGCTTTATTTTATGAAATTAAGGTTCTTTGCAACATCACTTTGAACTAATAGTTATAAATAATAATGCATGCCAAATAAAGTACGTCGATAAATATATCACAATATAATAATGTGATCAAAAGTAATTGAGAATTAATTCTAAACCATATACTAAAGAGAATATACCAAAATTATCGCCAAAAAACAATGCAAATAAAAAAACAAAAAATCAAAAGTTAGAAAACGGTAGAGGAAAGGCGAATTTTGTAAAATTTGGAAGATTTTTACGGATTTAAACAGAGAGCGATTGGTCAAATAGCTTAGAAAAATTGCCTTCCTCTACACCTTTTAAGTGACATCCTTTTATGTTAAAAGATATAAATACGAAATAAGGGAAGATTTTTTTGTGAAAGAGTTAAAAATATATAAATATACAACAATAATAACAGACCACGAGCAGGAATAAGAATCTGGTGGATGACGTCATCGGAGGCCTTCATCCATGCAAATTCAAAACCAGAATAGGTTTTCTGTAGAGGAAAAAGACTTTAAGGTCTAAATGTAATTTGAATTTTCCTCTAAGGCCTGAACAAATTCTGGAACAAATTGGAAAGAAAAACATTTATCAACGAAGAAGAAATTTAAAACAGTCATTTAAACAGAGTCTGAAAAGAAGGTCATAAAATATCTTCCCTCCTAAGTAGTGGAATGGAAAAAACGAAAGAACAACATTCAGAAGTCAACTTTGTTTATAGTTGTGCGCACCTATCTCCATCTAGTGAGGGATACACTAACTACAAACTTAATTAATTTTGCGCTGATTTTTCATAGAGATTTTTTTAGTTTTTATTTTGTTTTTTTCAGTATTTTAGAATTTGTTGATTATTTTCTCCATTTTATAATTTTTATTTTTATAAATTCAGAGAAATTTGCAGTGGAGTGCTAAGCGGACTAACTTAGGCCTCTGATGAAGTCATCCACTAGATTCTTATTACTTCTCGTTTTTTGTTATTATTTTTCTATTTTTTTGTATTTTTAACTCTTTCATAATTAAATCTTCCCTTATTTCGTATTTATATCTTTGTACTTCGCAATTTTCCCTGCATGATTCAGAACTTGCGCAAACCAAATCAATTTCTTCTATTATTGTTGTTTTGTCTTTTTCAGATATTCAATCCTTTTATGTAAGTATAGTAGAAGCATGAGCGCCAACTTTTTATATTAATATTTACAGATTATTGAAATGAAAATCAGTGGATGAAGCAAAATTGTTATTAACTCAATATTTCGAATAAATTTTAATCAAGATTTTAAAAGGTGAAAAGTCAAAACTTTGAAATCGAAAACAGATAATAAATAAACAATAACTTGTAAAAATTCAAGGATCGAACTACAAAATGTTTTGCATTTAAAATATACGGCTAGAAACTCTTATGTTCTTTTAATAAAACCTTGATACGTACAGGAAAAGAACTGTAAAAAGTAACTGGTACTGAATTAAATTGTGGTAATTACTGAACATCTGGTACTGTGTTCTGTTTTTCTATAGAATTATCGAACACACAAAGCAGCAAATTTCTACTCAAACGTTGAGGTATTAGTTATCGGCTTCTAATTATTTTCATTCCACTTACTTTTCTATTATATGGCCTCAACAATTAATTGGGGAACAATATGTGGTATGATGGATTTTCTATCGTTGACAGTATGTCGACATGTGCCTTTGGTTTATTTTAAATAAATAAAAAGAAATATAAAAAAATTTCAACTTAAATTAATTAGTTATTGACATAATGCATATGTACGCTTCCTTTGGTATGGTAAAAGATTAATAATATTTTTGGCATAAAATTACAGATAAGGAGATGAAGTTTATATGTCTTGAGTAATAAACTTCACGAGGGAGGAATTTATAATTTAATTTTTTTCAACAGCTTGGATAGGATTTTAACTTGGACTAATTCAAAACGACCAATGTTAAGTAAAAAAAATGGGTACATGCAGGAACGTCATATGCATAGGGATTGGGGTAATGCAGCACCCCAACTTCTTCTACTGTGTAAATTTAATCAATTTATTTGATGTCGCATTTAATATTTAAATTTATAAACAATCTAACTCATTTTTATATTAAATGATTACGATATTCAAATGAAACGCGAAGAAAATCCTACGAAGAAAACGAAGTTCCTTTTCTTATTTTCCCACTACCCGAAGAAGAAGCGCAAAGGAGAAAGCAACAACTAAAACGGGAACTATGGATTCTTGCAGCACAGAATTCCGTGTGCGCAACCCCGTTGTTGTGGTGCGGAAGTTTGGAGAGGGAGTGATAGCTCAGGCGTCTTCCTCGTCATCTGATTGAGGTTCAAAATTATGAGGTCTACCCAAAATAGCCATCTTGTTGTTTCAAAACGAGACATTAATATAACTAAACTAAACTAAACTTCCGCCTGCGCTCATGCTCAGTTTTCCAGCGCAGGGTTTTCCTACCTTCCTCGAGCATAATTTTAAGCTGAAAGGGCACTGTCGAAGTCGACAGTTTCCGTCACGTTAGAAACCGAGTTTTAAATGTTTTCTCGCTCTGGAAATTTTTTTGAGTGCTAAAAGCTTGAAAATAAATTTAAAAAAAATGTAAGATAATTAATGATGAATAAAAAATTATTTGAAAATTATTTGATTTTTTTTTATAATAATGAAATTTTTTGCAATCCAAAAGATTTTTCAGATGATTTCTGATTATAAATGCTGATGAAATACATACGAGAAATTTTTCGTGTTACAAATATGTTTTCAAAATTTTCGTGAACCTAACATTCTGTACCTTTCTATTTGGGATCATGATTCATATTTTAAGAAGCCTTGATTTTGAATAAAACACGGTTCGCTTAAAGGAACTACATTTCTTACGAAATATTGATAAGTGCATTTCCAATTTAAATTATCGCAATCCACCTTTAGACAGATGTAATAGAATAAACTAATCATTTTTTTCGCCTCTTGGTAATTCTCATTACTACATAATACATCAGAGCTTGAACTCAGCTTTCTAACATCAAAAAAAGAATAAAATATTTTCTGAAGCACACAGTATGAATCGGGATAGGATTAAATGTGGCTGTTTTGATTTCAATGGGTGCAATTTTTTTTAATCTTCGAACAAGCACCAAGGTTAATGTTTTTGTTCTTTTGCTTAAAACAAAACAAGAATGAGTTTTATTTTTAAGTAATTTTTAATGATACTAATAAATAGGGAGTATTCTAAATGACACCATTCTAATAGTGTTTAAATGTTTCGTGTCATGTGATTTTAGCATATGACAAAGTAAGGTTCGCACAATTATGTGGTAACCTAGATTAAATAAATTAATTTTTAAATCTAGAGTCTTTCTTCATTCGTGTCATATGTCAATTTCTTTTTACAGTTTCAGATAGGCTGGCTTAATGTTATATAGAGGTATTTGCACTGCCCCGACGTTTATTTCTTTATGACTCCTACCTGTTGAATGATTATGTGATGGAATATGAAAAAAAAATGAGCAAAGTACTGACTAATAAATCTAGCATAACCTTTAGAGTAGAATGATGAAACCTTGATATAGTAAAAAATTAAATGTCACATGACAACGTAATCATGACATAAATATTGCAATGTGTGGAAAAAATAAAGTCATTGGCTATGTTTGTATTGATCAATATTTAATATTTCATAACTTTAGCAACATTTCCGCAAAGGAATATACCTTTGCCTTCCAGCTTGCCGAAAGGGATTTTTTCTTATATGTAGAAAGGAATACAGAAGACGGAACTGAAAAAAAAAATTCGAGCTTAAATATTTTATTCAACTTAATTTGTTGAAATAATACCTATTTGAAGGAAAAATATTATTAGTTATTCATAAAATATAAAACTACTTAAAGTTAATGAAAAAAGCCGAAAAATGTAAGTGGTTCAAATATGCATTACTGCGCAGTGAAGGATTAAAGATGCGCAAGAAGGAAAGCAACCCAATATTACATAACGCGAGCCTCCACTGGGTACGTGGTATTGCTTAGATTTTTTTTTTATTGCCGACGCCGACCCTGCTTACCCAAAGGGTGAAAGCATGTCACATGCCGACGGGAAGAAACCTTTGAATACGAATAATGCTGTAATTCAATGCAATACAAAAGAAAAACTGTGTAATGCAATACAAGTAATACAGTACAGAATAAAAATGCCTATATAAATACAATGACATGAAAACAACAAACATAATAAATAAATACATAATATAATAAGCAAATATACATAAGAATAAAGAAAACATGAAAAATATATAAAAAGGAGGAAGTAATAAATTAAAAATTAAGATAAAAATAAATAAACAGAAGAAAATTAACATAAAATTATAAGAAGTAGAGTCTTATGCGATAGCGCAAGGAACATGATTTACACGAGCATATGCAGATTTGCATTTAAAAGCATCCGCCTCATAAAAAGAAAAAAAAATACGAAGTTTGTGATACAATTTAGAAGAGAGAGAAAGGAAAAAATATCTCAAATTCAATTCGAAAAAAGATTTTTGTAACGATTTCTGTGCTTATGGTATTTGGATGCTGCTCAAATGCCGAAATTCAAGTGTTTGAGTCCCTGTGAACGTCGGTTTATTACTCATGCGCAAAGGAACACCAACAACCATTCTAATTTTCATCATTAAAAAAATCCAATAAATATTATTATATTTATAGATTTTTATACCACAATCCTAAGGATTCTTGACTGTTCTAAAATGAAAAATATATTTTTCTTCTATTTCAGTCACACTCTCTACTTTAAATTCATTCCGAGAGAAACAAGAAAACCTATTCGATAGAAGTCTAAACAAAAACCCCATTTCATCCTCTACTTAAATAAATTCGAAATTCTTTTTCTTAAAGCGACAGCGTAGGAATTATGTTCTTTGCACATCGATAATCTCAAATAGGCATTAGGACTCGATAGAAAGGCTGTTTGAGAAATCCAAAAATGCCAGATTCCCTGGCTCTTACTTCGTTCTTGTTCATCGTCCATGTAAAAGCTTTTTCTGTACAAAGTGGAAGTAGCACAGGAAACAGAGTTTTGAATGTAACAGAGTGCGAAAGAAGTCCTTATTTTATCGCACATTCTCTTTGAAAGTTTTATTTTTGTGATGTGAAAATAAAGTCTTGGAATTGGTGCAGTGATATTAGTTTCTATGAGGCTGTTTCGTGCTTTATGGGCTTGTAGATTCTTAAGGATACACTGGTGGATTCGGATCAGTACTTGGTTTTCATTGGATTTATCTCGGAAAAAGAAAAATGAAGACAAAATCGCTCTGCAAGACACAAGAACTTTTTTTCCCTGAATAGTTTCAATGAAGTACAAAGAGGTTTTCTTAACTTGTGTTGTTGTGGAGTACTTTTATAAAGTATTTTAACTCTTTTATTTAAGTCTATACCTATATAGTATTATATAGTGTAATTCAATGGGATGGTATGTTTCAAAATGCAGTTCTGCAGTTGACTTATCAATATGAGCCCATATTATAAGTTTTTGATAAGGTACCTTCTATACACTTTTTAAACTTTTATTTTAAGTACTAAATCCTTGAATTTTTTCAAATTTAAAAAGTCTTCTGTATTTGGAGACATTCGCGACATAATCAGTGTCATGCATTTTAACATTCTGTATACCCATCAGTGCGAATAAGCAATACTTACATCAAAAATAAAGTGAGAATTTTATTTTGTTGAGAATAGAAGATATATAATAGATTCTTGACGATTTTAAATGCTATACATTAACATCTTTATAAATGCCCTTAGCTGGGGCTTATTATGATTGTTGTTCTCGTAAATGCATATCATCATATCAAATGTATGTAAAAAAACATGGAATTCAGAAATTTAAATATTTCGATATTATAAAAAACTCTTACACTTAACATTTCCTTATCATTTAAGAAATTATGTAGGGAAACATTTGAAAACTTTAATAAAAAAAAACAGAAGACTCTAAAATAAGTCAATTTGCTTAAAAATTCCTCTTCTAATATAATATAAATATCTTTATTTTATAATATAAATACCTTTCTTTATCTTACATAAATCAATATAAATGCCTTTCTTTATCTTATATATATATCAATATAAATATCTTTAAGCTATTAACTCTTTTGTGTTCTTTTTAACCTAATTGCTTGATATATTTCTTTTTGATAATTTTAAATTAATTTAGCTAAACTCTCTGATACACTTTAGATGTTTATAAATGTCAAGTACCTTTTGCATCTAATTATAGCACGAAGCATTTAAAGATTTGAAATAATTTTTGTATAGAATTAAAATGACTATAAATGACTTAATTCTAACATATATCGTAGATAATTCGATTCACGTCAAACTTATGGGCACTTCATTGAGTGGTTACGAGACTTGCGCAAAATCAACAGACAGATTTGTGGCATGTATCATATTTCTTTCAATTTTCTAAGCGAATATAAACATCTTCATTTAATAAAAGATTTTTCGTTTCATTTTATGTACAAAATTTAATGTCCGAATCCATCTCCATCTTTTCATTTCTATACTCAAATAACTCCAGCAGAGAATCTCTGTTCTCCATTTAGAGATGAGTTATTGCACACTTTCCTGCTCAATAACAATCAAGCGGTAAGAGCGTCATAAAGATTCTCTGGGCGACGTAAGGTTATGTTAGGGCTGCTCTGTACAATCTTCTTGACAGTTAAGGAGAAATGCCTTTTGTTAGAAATTACTAATGGGTTGGGTTGCATACAACTGTTGTAAAGGTGTGACAGAAAAGGTTACTCAAATGTTTGAATAGTCGAATGTGAGAATGCTTTCTTATCTCCTTTGTTAATGTAGAATTAAAGAAAAACGCATTAATTGTGCAAGAATCTAAACCAAAGCAGACAATAACTGAAATTTCTTGATGCTGCGTCTTTCATTTGTAATTAAGACAGAAAAATATACTTTAAAAGTTAGATAAGCATTTTCATGATCATTAAATACACATTCTTCTCTTGATAATTGATATTTTAGTTGATTTGTAATATTTCTAAGGGACCTGTACTCCTGTGATTTCTACGCTGTCTGTCTTTTAAGCTAAACCATTCAAGTGAAATTAAAAGCTATATGAAATTTCTGTAATTCTCAATCAACACAAAGTGATTTCTTTCTCCATCATCACTATACGGATCTGTATATTACAAATAGCGAGAAAAAATTATAGAATTATGGCTGATTGATATAACTTTCAATGCTTTAAATCTTTTGTTAAAGCATTTTTCAAGAAGTAAATTCCTCATAGCATTTATCTCTAAAATTCCGTTAAAATTACTATTTTGTAATTCGGAACTCGTCTTTTTATCACTCACGCATTTAGGGTGTAACATGCGTTATAAGAAAAGTGTTAAAATAAATATATGTATTAAATTTTCTAGCATTATTTTAATAATGATAGCACAAGTTATCCTGCTAATACCATTTACAATCATGAAAGAAATAAAACTTGTCTGTGTAATCTATTTTTCTTAGCCAAACTCATTAAATATATTTTAGAATAATTCAATTGTGTCTTTGAGTATTCGAAAATTTAAAAGAGAAAAAATAATATAATATATGACACAAAATTATAAGTGTCATACAAATGATAGTAAAGTTCTTTTTATAGAAAATTTTCAATAGTTTGAACTTACGTTCTTCGTAATAATATAAACTCCTTATAAAGGAAAATTTTCAATTTTTCTCTTAAGCATTCAGAAATTAATAGAATAAAGTAAAACAATTGTTGCAGAAATTGTAAATAATTATTGGAAATGTTGCCAATTATAAAAAAAGCAAAGCAATTGGAAGATTTTCTGAAATATTTCCGTAAAAGATGTTTCCCCCTCACCTTGCCTAAGATTTTATGCTCGAAGTTTATTTCCTTTTTTAATCATTTTCTTTAAGCTCTTTTAATATTTTCCTTAAGCCTTCTCATAAAAACCTTGAAATTATGAACTGCAAACAATGCAAAATATAGAAAACTAAATATTTGGAAAAGAGATCAAAATATTTCCGTAGATAATATGCTTTCCTAGTCTTGCTTATTTCTTTAAAGCGTATAGTTAGTCAAAGAAGGCCCAAATCGGGGGTGAATAAAACATTAAATCAAAATAGCTTTGAAAACTGGTCCACATGTTCGTGAGGAGATTCTATAGAGTATACTAAAAATTCTGGTCCTGGGGAGAAGATGGCGCCGCTATCTTGGATTTTATCCTCCTTTTTTTAGTTATTCATGTATATCTCGAAAACTATTCAATTTACAAATTACATGCGACTTAACAAATTAAATAGCGTAACATTCCCTACAAACACCTGATTTTATTTTTCGTCTAGTTTAAAAAATTTTTGAGATAATTGGTTTTAAATTGTATGAATTTAAAAAAACCTTACCTGATACTTCAAAAAACAAAGGGTTTGAAAAAGCACTAAATCGTCTAGTTTTGAAAATTGGTGCGCTTTTTCGCTAGGGGTTCCTGTTGAACACACTACAAGCCCCGTGTCCTGGGGCGAGCTCACGCCGCCATCTTAGATTTCATTCCCCGTTTTTAGGTTTTCTTGAATATCTCGAAAATTATTCAGTTTTCAAATTCCAATCGATTTAACAAATAAAAAAGCTTAAAATTATCTACAAATGCTTTTATTTTCTTTTGTTGCTTTAATAGACAACGAGATCATGGATCTCAAAATCTGCCACCAACTTTGATTCCATGCCCCATTTTTATTTTTTTAAATATCTCGAATGATATTCAATTATCAAATTACATGTAATCAGTGAATTAAAGATCGTAAATTTCTATACAAACACATTTTTTTCAATTTTCATCTAGATTTAATTGTTTCTGAGATATTGGTTCTCAAAATTTTCCGACATATTGGATTTTATATACCAATTGTTTAATATTTCTTGACTATCTCAAGAAATATTTAATTTTCAAATTCCGATGATACAATAAATTAAAGGGTGTAAAGTTCCCTAGAATTACATGTTTTTATATACTAAAAATAAATCAACTTAAAGAGAAAGATTCGAATTGCTCTTTTAAGCTATATTTGAATAATGTAGGATCTTAATGGAGTTTTGGTATCTATGCAATGAATTACATATAGAAACCATTTCTTTATATAACATCTTTCCGTCATATTATATTTCAGTTAAGTTCTATTAATAGAATAAAACATGAGTTCCACAAAGAATAAAACAGGAGTACCATACAGCGTGCTGCTCTATAATCTACATGGCTTCAATCTGTCAAATTAAATTATAACACTCTAAGACTATTTTTGTTCATGGGAATTCTTTTAGAATGAGAAAATTAGAAATTATTTTGAGAATTCATAATATTTCAGAAACTCCTTCATCGCGCTATGCACTTGGATGATATTCAAGATATCTCACAGACTCTGGGTTCTCTTATTATTAACCTGACACTCATACGAAATAAGTATAGACTTCTATTTTATACAAAAGAGAAAAAAATTACATCTTTGAAAAAAGAAAGAAAAACTTCTTAAGTACTTCCATACTTTTTACCAACCCTTCAAAATAAACCCAGCAGATGGACCTGAACCCTCCAACTATCTTCTAGCTAATTTAAAAGATTTAGTACTTCCCGTTCATCAAGAGCGCCAGTGACCGAAGGAGAAAACATAGCAAAGAATAGGAAAGCAATCCATGAAGAAAACAAAATACAGGCTGCGTGTTCTTGGAAAGGTGAGAACCTATCCAGGTGTTCCTCCATCCTAATGGCACCTTCCATCATCCATTGTGGTCAGTTTGCAAAAGTCCATTACGCGGGTTCATGGATGACCGCCTCAATCCGAATGAGCTGGAAGGAGTACTGAAATCAACCGAAAGGAAGATTATTTGGAAATAACACGGAAATTCTATAGATTTATGGAATAAGAAAAAGTGTCTTATTTCTTCAGAAATACACGCATTTTCTGTCGGAAAAGGTATATTTTTATATGGATGAACTTTGATTTTGTGTTGATTGGGATGTTAAGAGACAAAATGTTGTTGAATAGGATGACTGGGTATTGTTGCTGATTTAACGAATATCATCGAACAATTGAAAGTCTTTTAGTTTGTTGGTTCTGACATTCGTTTTAAATCTACTATTGGGTCTCAAATTAAATTCTTATAGTAAAAAATATCAAATTAGAAACAGTGAGACATATTCGGTTTAGTATTTTTGAATGGAAAAAATAAATGTTAGAATTCATGTTGATGAAAAGCTCAAGAAGAAATAAGCGTGATAGATTAGATGACAGGGCATTAGTGAAGGTCAACAGAAGTCTTCCTTTTTAACATCACCTTCTAGCATGTTCAAACAAAAAAAAAATTGGAACATATACTTCGGTATAGAAATGTATATTCATATTGGAGCATGAAAACAAGTGACGTTAATTAACGTAGGTTCGTACAATGCGAATTCTTCTAACGTTTAAAAGATTTGGCAAGTATTGATTTCATGTAACTGGATCTCTCGGACAGTACGCCACCTGATTGAGAGTAACGAAAACACCTTACACACTCGCTGATAAATAATTTAATTACATGCTTCAGATGAAAAATAATAGAAAAAAAGTCACAATAATGAAATGCATTTATTACCACGTATCTTTTTCACTCCATCCCTCTACATAAAAGTATTAAAGAATAGGGAGTAGCACACGTTTATGACCAATAAAATAACAATAACATGCATATTCTAAAAAAAGTTTTCTTTTCGAAATAGAAGTTGACAAAATTCTTAGAAATGCATTTGTTAATCTTTTTACTAAATCGAAAATTCTTCTCTCTTTGCTACACATTTCTTTTTCCACTACTTTTTTTAAGATCATATTATAATGCATACATTTTGTTCATAAATTGTGAACCACATGCAAGCATCATATTTCTTCTAAATATCAAAATCACTCAAAAATGTAAATAGATGACACGTGGGAAAAAAAAGAATCCGTACGTCAAACGATGAATATGATTTTGTTTCAGGCGACGTGATGTGATGTATTTTCAAAGCTGAAAAGAAACCCTCTCAAAGACATCGAATGGATTACCAATGCCATTCCTCATAAGAATATTCTTTCCTCAAATTTTATCTCAGGTTTTGTCCTGTATCAAGAAGGACAAGCTGCAGACATTTCAGAGAGGTTTCTTTTAAGCCAATCCCAGATAGCACGTAAGTTTGCAGCAAGTCTGATTTTGACTTGTCATGGCAAAATTTGACGCGTCAAACTTGAAACGAACTTGTAACTGTTCGAACTGTAAGTTCGCTGTGACAACTAGCGCCACCCTCGTATGCAAATCAAACTTGCAGCAAGTATGCAAAACAAGCTTCCTGCAAAGACAGCACAAAGAGATAATTATCTTTGTCTCTGTTTAAAAAAAAACATCCGATTTTTAATAGCATCTCCTAGACCGTCCTTCTTTTTATTAATTCAATAAATCAATGATAATTTGTAAAAAAAACTAACCTTTTTACAAAAAAAATTTGAAACATTTTCCATCTTTTTACTAAATATATCATTCGCACTTTCAAGAAAGCTATATCGCCTGTTTCTTAATGTTGAAATTTTAGCGTTTATAAACAAAATTAAACCGAAAAAACAGTCAATGTTTGTTGAAAAATAAACTTATAAATTTTGTCCCATTTTAACGTAAATTACTTTTGAACTCTAATTTCATAATTTATTCTACTAGCAAAACATTCTTATTAGTGAAAATCGCTCTCTCTCTTTGACTTCAAACCATATTCGCAACTCAAAAAATTAATGAAATCAAGAAAAAAGTTTAAAATAAATCGCATACGACTCGAAACGAACGATGTATTAGCGAAATCTATCTTCTCCTCTCAGAGTTCAGCTGGCTCAATGGTTAGCGTCTCCGCTTCGGAACCGGGAGGTCGCGAGTTCTATCCCGGGTTGTGTTCGTACTCTGTTTTTGCTATAATTTGCAATGAGTTTGCAATGCAAGCTTGCGGCAAACTTGCTGCAAGTTCGTCCTATGGTGACTTCGAGGCTTGCGTTAACTTGCTGCAAGCTTGTTTCACACTTGCACACTTGTGACAAATTTGCAGAACGCTTGCAGAGTTGCAGTGCAAGTCTACTGCAAATTTGCTGCAAACTAAAATTGCTATCTGGGATAGCTTTCTTTTTTGAGGTTGCTTCTAAATGTGACTATCGATTAACGGGGCAGATATGTATGAATCAAAATTGCCATGCCTAAAATGCATATAATTTTGCATGCTTGCTTCCGATAAGTGGTCAAACTGTAGAAAATGTTAGACGAAAGTCTGTTTCTTCTTCTAAGGAATATATTAAAAATTTATCTGTAGAATGAAACTCATTCATTTCATAAAGAGAAAATCTTTTTCCTCACACTAACATCTGTTGTTATGGAGTTTAGTGGCGTAAGAGCCAGTTATGACTGTACTGCGCCAAATGTATGGTGAAATAGAAACAATGCTGACATTCTAAACTCATCTTAAAAGCAATCAATAATTCATTTTAAATTAAGGAAAACATGTAAATATTCACGTGTTGAAGTACTCCAACTGGAAGTTAAAATTTTGAATCTACGAAAAGTAAAATTTCACAACTTTTGGAATATAAACGATATGCACAATAATTGTTAAAAGAGCTAAAAAAATTCAGGAAGGGGATTTCCCCAAATAAACTACAGGATAGGACAATGAAGTAGATCATATAAAAGAACTGTTCATTGTAAAAAACATCAATAAAAAATGAACAAATGTAACTTTTAAATAAAGAAAACGTATTTCCTATTTTTGGTAGGAGTTAAAAACTTGTTCAACAGCGGGGGTTTTTGTACCATTCATGCTAACATCTGATAACGACAGTCTGTCCTCAATTTAGTCCCATTTCGTTTCTTTCATATTAGAGTTTAGGAGCCACTGCCAGCTGGAAGTAAGCTCTAGCCTTCGAGATTGTGGAAGGGTTGGTTCGAGATCCGATTCCTTAAGAATTTAGCCGTGCTTGTATGAGTTAGAAGCGCCGGGTGCTAGATAAAGTGCCGTCCTCTTTACCTGACCACGGATTAAGACTGAGAGATCCGTCCAAAAAGCAGACATTGTGTAGCCACAGAACGGGATATTAAACAAATTTAAAATTAATTAGGATCCAGTATGCAATCAAAGAATATTGTATAGGAAATATTTTCTCCATAGAAGTTTAATTTAAAAGAACAAAATTATTTGAAATTATTAAATCTTTAAAAAATGCAGATGTGACGTTTGTTTCAAAAATAAACCCCCGATAGCAAGTACGACCCCTGAGTCGTCGACACATTCTGTAAGCTTCTATATCACACCAACGTGTGATATAAAAGTTGATCGTATTTACAGCTTATAAACGAGTGATATAAAAGCTACCTCATATTTTCAAACCCTCATTGGGAAAAAATAAGATTTGCAAGTTGGTTTCTTATAATGTTATTATCTTCATCTCATCTCCATCCTACATCGCAGTCATTTTTTTCCCTGAGAAATTTCATGCCAAATTCATCTATTATCAAAATTAAATACTACATCTCTTATGATTAATTAATCATAAGAGATGTAGTATTTAATTTTGATAAAAGATGAATTTGGCATGAAATTCAGATTTTTTCTGGTTGCTTTAATTATAAATCATCACGAGAAATCTTGCATATCTCTGAATATCAACTGGCTTACGTATTTTTATTGAGCTGTCACACATATTAGCGATTAGCTGTGTTCTCGTTTATTTTACCACAATCCAGTATATATACATGTAGTGACAGAAATTATAAGGAAATTTCATAAAGGTGTCTCTGCCTCTTGCTTTGTATCCTTCGAGTGCCTTTCTTTTGATTTACATTACATTTATTTTGGTTTGTAAGCCGAGCAAGATAAGCTTTTATTAAGCTTTTTTAAGGAAGCTAAGCATTAATAAAAATTGTTTCCTTTTTTGTTTTAAGTTCTTTACAGTTGAAATACTTATTTATATAAAGAAAAAATGAATTGAACTATAATTTTAAGCCTTTACAGCAGTCCATTTTACATTGCAAACGAACATTTATTTCTGAAAGGAATTAGTTACCAATTAGATATGCATTTACACACAGAGTAAAGAAACTGCAAAATATATTTTCATGTTATTCAGTACTGTAACAGTGACATCCCAATCGAAGATCAGTCATATGCCCATTAACCAATCTGCTCTGAGCAACAAATTTCCCTTTCCTCTCACCCCAGCAAGATCCTTTTAATTAATGCGCATGTCCGACATCCATCTGCTGCTCAGCCAGATAAACGGTTTAACTCGCAAACCATCACTTCCATTCCGCAGAACTAATTGCATTGTGTTTTATCAAGTGCCAACTTCCTCGCCCCACGTGTGCCACCCAGCGCAGTCTTGCTCCTCTCTCCCATCTCACATATCAATTATCTCTGCAAACACGTTCCCCTAATCGTTCCGGTCCGGTGAAGAATCATCCGGTACCCTACACAGGCGACAAATTGAGTTTGTTGGCCTAGAATGATATCCATTTCTAGGAATATTTGTTTTGGCACAGTCGTAGTGTGGATTTGTGTCTGATTTGATTTGGCCGACCTTTCTTGCTGCGTAAGAGGATTATTGAAGGGTATTTTGGACTGTTTTCACATGCTTGTCTTTGAATAACTGCCAAACATTACTTCCTTCTTTCTGAATTGATTTTTTATGATGTTGCTGTTATAAAATTTTACTTAATTTTACGTTTGTAGTGTTTGTAAAAATGGAAACATTTATCGATTTTTCACTCATTTCCTTCTGTGATTCAATTTTGAAATTATGAAGAGTTATTTATTCCAAATAGAAATACATTTTTTATGATTTTCATTACTTCAATATCAATTAATTATTTAATTCATTTTGCATTTCATTCAAAGCATTAAGTGTATTTCAAAATGAGTTTGAATAAAACAGTTTACAAGATATTTTAATAATTATATTAATCAAACAAGGAATACAGACTGACACTAAAAAAATAATAGAAAATTTATTTTAAAGTACTCTTGTCTTAGTGTAGTAAAATGTGGAGACAAATTCTTTTTATCAAATATTTGGAGGTTATAGATAAAATCGTACGATGGAAGACAGTAACATGAAAACTGTTTTTTCTTTTTTTGAAGATAAGCGAAATTTTGTGCAAATTTATTGAAAAATTGTTATCTTTTACCTCTGATCAATGTACTTTCAAATTACTTATCTTAAAGACTTAGTTTTAAAATATTTAGATTTTTCTGTTATATAAGTTCATGTTGATAGCATCTATTTCTATACGTTTCCAGTTCTGTGAAATCATACGACGTATCTTATGAATCGTCCTTTGTAGCTTCTTGATTCAAAGAATCTTAGATATTTTTATTTGAAGTAAGCGTCAAAAGCTAATTTTCTTTAAAATCCATAACAAATGGCAAAAATTGCAATCTTCACGTATCCCTCATAAGCAGAGAATTTCCTCATTCCAAACAAACATATCTACTAAACAAGTTGGTAGTTTCATGGCTAGACACCTAATAATTTTGTGAATGGAATCGATAATTTAATCGTTAAAGCTCATAGCGTCGTTTTGGGGTGGAAATCGTAATCGAATCTATCAGTGTCTAGCTCTCCATTTTCCCCTCCCCTCCACGGCGAGAACAGAATCACTTTCGTATCTTGGCTTTTATTGCCATTTTATTAGAAGCATAATTCGCTTCTTTTTAGTGTTTGTGTGACTGACCAGAAAAACACCGCTTATTGTACTTTCTTTTTCTCCTTATTTCCTTTCCCTCTCGTAGAAACTGGACTCTATCTTGTATGTTTTTACACAATCATTTGGATCATTTAAAATTTTACAAAAATTAAATGAAGCAACACATAGAGAGAGTATGAAACTCACGTTATTTTCTGTGCGCACAAAGTGAAAAATGTACACGCTACAAAATAAAATCGGAATGAAAAATTCTTCATTTCTGTAAATATTCAACGGCAGTAATATTCTTATCATAACTTTAACAGTGGGAAAGGCATGGGAATGAATGATTTGATAGAATAATAAATCGTTTTGAATTTAATTACAATAATAGAAGGCGTTGTTACAGAATGTGTTTAAGATGATTTTCTAAATATTATTAAGAAAACTATGAAAAAAAAGTATGCCATTGAAATTCAGATCAGTAAAAGGAAAATATTCTGCTCTTTAAGATGGTATATAAATCATGTTTGTGCAATACATATTTCAGAAATTATGGGCGAAAAACTTAGAGAAAACGCCGAAAAATTACTTAATTGTTTTATTTAAATATTTTAAGAAGTAATAATTATTGAAAATTGAAAAATCCACAAATTAAATGGACAACAGAATAGTATGCTCAAATTTAATCTCGATACTATTCATCGTTTAGGAAAACTTCTTGTGAGAGATAGACCGAAATACAGTTTTTTTTTTTTCCTGATTTTTCTCCCTTCGATAGGAACTGGACTATATAACCTCGAAAGACTTAACAACTCATAAGGATAATTTAATTATTTTTTAAAATAAACAAAGAATTTCATAAAAACAGTAATTAATCCAATTACACAGTTATTGGATTACTGAGAAACCATATTATAAGAGGTTTATTCTACGACATCATACCGGAAATGAAAAGTCTGCCTGGGAAATAAAAATACCGAAAGAAAACAATATTTTCTTATATTAACTATAACAATTGCAAATGCA
>BGPR01005757.1:57529-89277 GCA_013235015.1 Araneus ventricosus
ATTCCGTCAGACTCACTCCGGTCAGCTATGGAAAATATGGTTCTGCGATTAGAGGATATTGTTGAACATAAAGGGGAACATATTGAGCAGTTTTAATGCTACTCTTTTATATTACTTAATATTTATAAATCATATTAATTTTTGTTCAGTGTATTACAGCGCCACCTATCGGCGATTTTTGTGCTAATGTTGTTTTCTTTAATAAATGTCAAGCGCATCATTTGAATTATCTGTAGTTCAAATTTTATCACATTTGGATGAATAGAACGCATTCTAGAGCCCTCTGAAGTGGGAAACTTACTTCTTGCAACCCTCTATATACAAACCATGTCTTTAACTAAAAACTTTTAATCAAACTATTTTTGAGGTAAGTTATATTAATTGAATAAAAGAGGAGTACCACAAACATAGAAAGCGTTCCGATTTATAATCTCCGAGTATTCTGTGGGTTCAATCAATCAAATTAAATTATAACACACGAAGACTATTTTTTTTCATGGAACTTCTTTTAGAATGAGAAAGTTAGAAATTATTTAGAGAATTCTTAATATTTCGGAAACTCTTTCATCTATGTACTTGGATCATATTCAAGATACCCCACAGTCCTTGGGGTTGTTTCACCTTAACCTGTTACTCATAGAAGAGAAGTATATTCTTCGATTGTTATGCAAGAGAGAAAAAATAATATCTTTATAAAAAGAAAGTCCAAATTCTTTAGTACATCCATACATTTTCACCAAGACTGCAAAATAAGCGCAGCAGATGGATCTGAACCCACCAACTATCTCCCAACTAATTTAAAAGATTTAGTACCGTCCGTTCATCAAGATCGCCAGTGACCAAAAGAGAAAACTTAGCAAAAAATTAGAAATCAATCCATGAAGAAAACAAAATATAGGCTGCGTGTTCTTTGAAAGGTGGGAACCTATCCAGGTCTTCCTCCATCCTAATGACACCTTCCATCATCCCTTGTGGTCAGTTTGCAAAAGTCCATTATGCGGGTTCATGGATGAGCGCCTCATTCCGAATGAGCTGGAAGAAATAATGAAATCAACCGGAAGTAAGCTTATTTTGAAAAAAAAATCGGAAATTATACAGATATGTGGAATATGATAAAGTATCTTATTTCCTCAGAAATACACGAATTTTTTGTAGGAAAGAGGTGTATTTGGTATGGATGAACTTTGATTTTGTGTTGATTGGGAGGTTAAGATATAAAATACTGATTGAGGGGACAACTGGGTATTGGTGCCGGTTTAACAAATTTCATCGAACAATTTCGAGCCTTTTAGCACGTTGGTATGAAATTTGTTTTTAAATCTACTATTGTGCCTGAAAAAAAAATTATATCAGAAACAGAATATCAGATAAAAAATATTATATCACAAACAGGGAAACTTATTTGGTTTAGTATTTTTGAATCAAAAAGATAAATGTTAGAATTCATGCTTATACTAGTAGATAGCCCAAGGACAAAGAAGTGTGATAGATTAAATAATTGTGCAATAGTGAAGGTCAAAAGGAATCTTTCGTTTTGGCATTACCTTCTAGCTTGTTAAAACAGAAAAAAAAATTAATTTTGAAACCGAAAGAAATGTATATTCATATTGGAGCATGAAAATGTGTGATAAAAATTAACGTATGTTAGCACAATACGAATTCTTCAACTCGTCAAATATTTGGCAAGTATTGATTTCATCTATCTGGATCTCTCGGACAGTATCCATCTGATTTAGAGAAACGTAAATATACTATACCCTCTCTTATAAATCATTTAATTATAAGTTTCATCCGAAAAATATATAACTAATAGAAAATTGTCGCAATAATTAAATGTGTGTATTATCACGTATCTTTTTCGCTCTAACACTCCGCATAAAAATATTTAAAAATAGGAGGTAGCACTTATGACCAATAAAATAATAACAAGTTACATTGTATACATAAGAAACTGCATTTTTATCGAAATAGAAAATTATCAAGAAGTCTTGAAACTGCTTTTGTTTTTCTTGTTGTTAAATCGAAAATGCTTCGCTCTTTGAAACACATTTCTTTTTTCACTACTTTTTTAAGAGCATATTACATTGCATGCCTTTTGTTCATAAATTGCGAACCGCATGCAAGCATCGCATATCTTCTGAATCTCAGCGTGAATCACAAATGTAAATTGATGACACATAAGAAGAAAAAAAGAATCTATATGTCAATGCATGAATATGATTTTGTTTCAAACGACGTGATTCTATGGCTTTTCAAAGCTGATGTGATCACTCTCCAAGAGACACCGGAAAGGATTACCAATGCCATTCCTGAGAAGAATCTTCTTCCCTCAATTTTTATGTGAGGTTCTACCCTGTATCACGAAGGACCCACTGCAGACATTTCAGAGAGGCTTCTTTCTGTTGAAGTTCTTTTTTTGTTGTTGCTTTAAAATGTGACTATCAATTTAAAGGGAAAAAAGTCTCACTCAAAAAAAGCCATTTGTGAAGAAAATTTTTAATTTTGCATACTTCCTTCTGTTAGGTGGCGAAACTGTATTAACTGTTATATGAAAATTTGATTCTTCTTCTAAGAAATATATACATAAAGAAATCTGCAGCATGGAACACATTCATTTCATTAAGACAAAATCTTCTCCGTGGTGCTAATATCTGAGTTCTACAGTCCGTTCTCAACATAGTCCCATTTCGTTTCTTTTGGGATAGAGTAGTGGGGCGATTGTCACCTCAAAGCAAGTTCCATCCTTCGAGATTGAGGGATGGGTGGTTCGAGATCCGATTCCATGAGCAATTATCCGTGGTTGTAAACGTTAGAATCGCCGGATGCTAGATAAATTGTCGTCCTTTTTATCTAAAAACGGTTTAAAATTGCGAGGTCTGTTCCAAAAGCAGACATCGTGTACTCACAGAACGGGATATCAAGCAAATTTAAAATGAATTGAATTACAGTGTTAAATCAAAGAATAATGTTTAGGAAATATTATCTTAATAGAAATTTAATTTAATAAAACAAAATTATTTGAAATTATTGAAACTTTAGAAAATACAGATGTGATATGTCTCAAAAATAAATCCCCCTGTAACGAGAACGACTTCGGAGTCATCGACTCATTCTCTAAGCTTTTATATAACACCATCGTGTAAAAGTAGGAGGTAAACCTACTAAGGGAAATAAAATAAGATTTGCAATTAGGTATATCAAAATTAATTTTTCTTTATTCCATTTCCATCCCACATTGCAGTCATTTTTTATTTTCTTTCAGTGAGAATCATAAGAGATGTACAGCCGCAGATAAAAAAAGGAACCAACCAGCATTATACGTGATCGTTCATTGGGCATTAAAAAGAAAGGTACCAATTTTCAGGAGATAACTTATACTAAAAGATTAAATGGTTAAAAAACTCATAAGGGGTCATATAAATACTTAAATTGCACTAGCTTCAAACTTTTCAATGGCAAAAATACTTTTTTGATGTCATAAATATCTGTCTTTTGACAAAATACCTCAGGATATTAATTTTACTTAATATATATCATAAGTAGACTGGAAGATATTTGAAATTTTGTGTTCTAAATAGAAAAGGGATCATCTCCACATTTGGATAGAGCTTCTATGCTTGCGTTTAAATGTCGGTAGTAGCATTTTGAATTATTTTGCACTTTAAACTTCTACATTTTACAATCGGTAAAACCTGATGCTTAAAAAATAAATAGTGTAATATTACACCACTTTAATTCATAAAATTTTAATTTATATATGTAAATAGTTAAACGTTCATATATTTAAATATTATAAAATAAAACTGTCTAATGTTTATATTTAATAATGAAAACTGTTTCGACATATATGCCTCCCCCTTAAGGGCATCGTTTCACAGCAAAAATAGAAAACAACGTTACTTCAAAATTTCTCGTACGAATGTGCAGAAATTTTGCATTGGCTTATCAAATGGCAATCCGTCTCCATTACTGTTAAAATTTCTAATTGTTGGTATTCAAAAATATTTTAACATACATTTTGATAAATAATGCCATGTACTCAAAATTATTTTAAAATAAAACGACATTGTGCAGAATAATTCATACGTATATATAAAAAACATTTTGGGTCAATAGTTTTATTATTTTTCAAGATATCAATAAAAATTCAAAATTTTACTTTAACGTTAGAAACTCAAAATGTCATTTGCTTATAGTTTTAAAAAAAATGTTTGGTTGATGAAACTTGGTATTCCAGCATATTTTACGTAATTTCAAAATATGTTAAGAAATATATGTGTTCCGATTGGAAATTTTGAAGTAATTGCTATTATAAATATGTATATGGCCCCTTAAGTAAGTTCTAAACATGAAGCTTTACACTAGACTTTAGTTCCCGAAAATTGGTACATTTTGATTTAATATTCGATAAACGACAGCAAAATACTGCTGGGTGGCTTCTTATTTCTTCGCGACTGCACAATTTAATGGGAGCATGGGGGTGGAGTTCTGCAAAAATTAATCTTGTTTAAAATGAATTTGGCATGAAATTAAGATGTTTTCTCATTGCTTTATTTATAAATCACAATGAAAACTAAGAGTATCAACTTGCTTACGTGTTGTTACTGAGCTGTCGCACATATCAGTGGTTAACTGTGCACTCTTATTTTACCGAAAACCAATAGATATACATGTACTGATAGTAATTGTAAGCATAGTGCATAACGGTGTCTCTACCTCTTGCTTTGTACCATTCGCCTAGCTTTCTATCGATATACATTGCATTTAATTATGTTTGTAAGCCTAGAAAGATAAGATTTTACTAAGCTTTTAGAAGGAAGATAAGTATTAATAAATTTTGTTTCCTTTTTTGGAAAGTTCTCTACAAATAAAATATTTATTTACATAAGGATCAAATGGGTTTAACCATAATTTTAAGCCATTATTACACTCCCTTGTACATTGTAAATGAACATTTATATCTGAATTGAATAAGTTTCCAATTAGATATGCAAATATACACAGAGTAAAAAAAAACTACAAAATATATTTTGATGTTATTCAGTACGATAACACTAACATCCCAATCGAATCTCATACCTATGCCCAGCAACCAATCAGCTTTGCGCAACATATTTCTCATTTCTCTCAGCACAGCAAGATCCTTTTAATTAGCGGCGCGTGTCCGACATCCATCTGCCGATCAGCCAGATAAATGGTTTAACTCGCAAACCGACACTTCCATTCGGCATAACTAATTGCATTAGGTTCTATAAAGTGCCAACTTTCTCGCCCCACTTGTGTCGCCCAGCCCATTCTTGCTCCTCTCTCCCGCCTCACAGATCAATTATGTCTGTAAACACATTCCCCTAATCCTTCTGGTCCAGTGAAGATCCATCCGCTACCAACACAGGCGGCAAATTAAATTTGTTGCCCAGAATGATATCAGTCAATAAGAATATTTGTTTTGGCACTGTCGTAGTGTGGATTTGTGTCGGATTTGATTTGGGCGGCCTTCGTTGCGGGATGAAAGAATTATAGATTATTATATGGGATGGTTTTTACATGCTTGCCTTTGTATAACTGCCAAATATTACTTTCTTCTAGCTCATACAATTTTTTTACGATGTAGCTGATATAAGACTTTACTCAATTTGACTTCCTTCGCGTTTGTAAAGATAGAATATTTTTTCAACGTTCCACTCATTTCCTTATGTGATTGAGTTTTGGAATTACAAAGAGTGATTTGTTCCAAATAAAAAAATCAATATTTTATAATTTTACGAACTTAATTATGAATTAATTACTTTTTACATTTAATTCAATACTTGAGTCGCATTTTAAAAAGAATTTTTGTAAAACAGTTTAAAAGATATCGTAGTAATTTTTTAGTAATAAGTAACTAATTTTTCTTTTGTTGATGCTAAGAAACCTTTGCGCAAATTTATTGAAAAAATATTTATCTTTTACCTCTGATCAATGTACTTTTAAATTACATTATTTTAAAGACTTTGCTTTAAAATATTTTGTTTTCCTGTTATGTATGATCATGTTGATAGCTTTTATTCTTATGCGTTTCCGGTTCTGTGAACTCAACGCGAGTCGTATGAATCGTCCTCTGTAACTTCTGGTTTCAAATAATCTTAGAGATTTATAGTTGAAGAAAAGTCCAAAGCTAATTTCCCTTAGAATTCATAATAAATGAAAGAAATCGCAATCTTCACGTATGCCTCACTGAATCTGCGTTGCCTCTTTTAAAAGCGGAATATTTCCTTCTTCCAAACAATCATTTCTAATAAACAAGTTAGCCGTTTCATGTCTAGTCTCCTAATAACTATGTGAAGAGAATCGATAATTTAATCGTCAAACTCATAGGGTCATTTTTGGGACGGCAATCATAATCTTGAACATTGATCAAAAGACAAGGACGACGCCTGATCAGGCACCCCCTCTCCAAGCTTCCAAACCACAACAGCGGGTAGACGTTTGACACCTTATGTATGATTTAGCCCTAATACACGGTACAGCCCCAATACACGACGGATTTTCAAAGGAATCGGGTTCCGAACCTGGAACCCTCCGACTCCGAGGCCGACACCTTACTTCTAGAATACCGTGGTTTCTGAGAAAGGAGTAAAACTATATGGACAGTAACTAGAGACTACCACCTCACTCTTATGAAAGGAGAGTAAAACGCTATGATCTTATGGTACAACATTTCCGATTTGTTATTTAGGCTATATACAGTAATTTGTACTACCAGAAGCTTAACTAGTAGAGAAAAAAATATAATACTTTAAGAATTGCATAATCAGAAAGGATAATGCCAAGAAAACTATAAAATGGGGGAACGAAATCCAAGTACGTAGCAAACTTTGAAACCCATTATCCCAGAATATATTAAAGCTGGAACAATAATATTCAAATATAAATAAGAAAATATTTCTTGTCCATCGTGATCTTTCTTTCCAAATAATGAATTTATTTAATGTTATCTTTTTGTAAAGAAATAATTTGCTGCTCAGTTAATATAATTATGAAAAACTGAACAATCAATATTGCACTTTGTGAAAGGAATTCTGAGATTTAATTTTTTTACGGCGTTTTAAACTATATTTAAAATTTGTATCACTGACCTTTATTATTCAAAAGTGAAAATGCCGCGTTGGTAGCATTATACTTCAATTTTTCAATACCCTTCAGAAAGAGAAACAATCAAATATAATTTACGCTTTTAATCTACTTCACACGCTTTCCCCAGATTTCTGAAATCTTCCGAACCTCATTCCATAATCAGCCATCAAGAAATTCAAAGCATTCCAAAAATACGGAGTCATTATCGCTGAAAAGACCAAATTCTGTCCGGAGAAAAACAATTTAAAAATCCCCGTCACACCATTCAATTCACGCAAGAACGCGCTTCTAATCTGTGTCCGGCAGAAGAGGGTGAAAGTGACGAAAAGAAAATTTCATGAAAGGACATTCATTAATTGTCTCCGCAGCTTCTACAGAGTGACAAGTGTGCTACGTCGTTACTGTAGGAGGCACAAGTGTCACTTTCTTTAGTGTCCCATTTTCGTCAGAAACAATTCAAGTGTGAAATGATTTAGTTGGTGGATGTTCTACTTTTTTGACGTTCCAAGAATACGGGAGTGCTTCTTTTCTTCATGTTGGGAAGTTCTTGTGGAGGAATTTTCACGTGCATAAAGAAGAGTGATTTACTCCAACCCGAATGAGGAAGGAGGGTGTGAGTTATAAGTATTCTAAAACTTTTAGTTTAGCTACAAAATTCTCCTTTTGTTTCTTTTAAATTAAAGATTGTTGCAGGAAAGATTTTTGAGCAACCGTGTTTGTTAGAATAATGAAACTTTAATTTAAGCTAGTTGACACTTTATAAATATCCATGCTTGTTAAATTTACTTTATAAATGCCTTATTGCTGCTATTCGTTACAATTTGGCATTCGAAAGCACCGAATCCACGAATATATATATTACTTACCATATTCGGGCAATTTGATAAAAACAAATAAAATGAGCATAATATCATTTCATGCATTTGATATTGCCTCTTTTAAAAATTTCCTAAATAAGCGAAAAATTTGAGTCATGTTTTCAGAAATCCTTCAATATCAGTGAAAAAATCAGGCAACATTAGAAAACACCTTATCTTATAATACGCATTATCTAATGCAATATATTTAGGTTATGTGGATTAAAAATTAACTTAACGCTCCTAATGCGATTTCAAGCTTTTTGACTTTACCCGTTTTCGTGAAAAATGTGAAGAATATCGGTCATGTGTTTTGGAAGAATACATTTTCGCTAACGGATTTATTCAAAATTTGATACAATTGAAGTAAGTGCTATACGCTAAATTCCATGCTTTTTATTGTGGCATGTAATATGTTTTTGAGTTACTATATTCATAGATTATACCGATTGGTTCTCAAAATCTCAAATATGGTTCGTCGGACTAAGATATATCTAAAATATCGGGATTAATTAACATTTTATTTATTTTTTTCATGATTTCATTACTTGTGTTGATGGTGATACTTCAGATGATTCAATGATCTCTTACTGAGATTGATACATGATGTACGTGATGATGATACTTGATATGATTAAGTGATTTTGTACACAAGAAATTAAGCATTCAATCTTTCAAAAGAATTATTATTTCCATTTGAGTTGACGCTTATGGAAAATCTTGAAAAGCAACAGATAAGCAAAATATGAAAAAATTCTTCAATTCATTTCATGCATTGCAATTTTTTCGGGAATGCTAATAAACAATGGGGTTAAATATTCGAAAAGAATATATAGGTTAGTTTTCATTAAAAGGCATATGCCTGTTATAAATATGTTTTCTTTTTTGAGAAAACATTCATATTTCAGATCTGCTACATAAAAATTCGTTACTGTATTTTTTAAAAAAATAGATATATTTTCTACTTATGCAATAACGCATGTCAAAAATATATAAAATTGAGATTCAAAAATACCTAATATTATCTTTCAAAGCATATATTAAATTTTCTGTTTTAATCTTTTTGTAATCGAAATTTTAGTTTTAGGTGGTGATATTTAATTCAAGTTTATTATTTTCATTTGCCTATCAATAAAATAAATATTAATTAATTCACATTACATATTTCTCCATTAAAAATAAACTATACGTTTTAGCACTGCGTTTAAAAATACTGCCTTTAAAATTAAGATAAGAATTTGATGAAAGTAGAATATATAGTATCATATATATAGGTGTCCCAAAAATGCGGAATTTTTTTAAATCCTTAATAATACACCTAGCACCATAAGACAATACCTATATAAGTTTAATTACAAGGTTTCAATTACGTGCGAAATTGTATGAAAAGACCTTCATTTTCATGGTTATGTCTAAAAATAATTTTAAAGAATGAATCTTTATACAGTTACCAGAATGTGAAAGGGTCAGTAAGTAAAATGTTTCTCTTTCCCTCTTCTATGAACGTGCAAAGATTTATTCTTCTATCTGCAAAGATTTATTCTTCTATCTACAAAACTGACAGAGATATTAAGAAGGAGATAGATTGTCTTAGACCACTTTTACAAATTTTGACTGCTGTTTGATTCAGTCTTTGAATGTACAGTTCAGGTATAATACACATATTGCAGTATGTTAATAAAAGGCTGGAATCAGAACATAATAATGCATTTATTAACTCTTCTAAAATAAAAAAATGGTCAGATAATAAATAAACAGAAGTATTTACAAAAACTGTTCAAAACGTGCACTTTTGACTACTATCTACGCTGCCATGCTTTTCTCAGTTACAGCTCATTTGATCAGAAAAGAACAGTACTACAAAAATATTTTTCAAGAAAATTCAATTGAAACACATTTTTGAAAGAAGAGATTTACCTTTAAATATCTTAAATTTGTAATTGTAATTATCTTAGTTGCATTTAAGAAAATTACTGACCAATCATTTTCCGATGAGTGACTTCTAACAGAAGAAAATGGAATAAGTATTAACCACTTGCGATTACGTCGAGGCAACAAGAAAGAGAAACTGAAACCCCAAAAAACTAATAGATATAAATGGAAGAAAAAGAAGCCATTGAGATGGACCCTGCACCAAAAATTTACATATTGTGCATGCGCAGTCGTTGGCTTTGCAGCTTAAGCCTGAGCAACGCCACCTTGACATGCTTTTTGAAGGAAAGGGTCTTTTCTTTAAGGTATCCTACTAGGTTCGTAAAAAAAAATTAAAAAGTATGCACAAAAAAACTTATAAAGCTTGATAACAAATATAGGCTTAAATAGTCAAAAGTAGGAGAAAGAATTCATTAATAATTAGTAAGTTTTTGAAAATAAATATTTTTTTTCGAGATTATTAATAAAAATTTCAATGCTCAGAAAAACAGCATAATTAAAAATATATAGGGTATTTTTAATTTTAATTTTGCAATCGTGCTTCTCAAACTATCTAGAATGTATTAGACCGCAAGATAAAAGTCTCCCCTCACCTCTTTATAAAGGGCGCTATTTCCAAATATCGACCCAAGAAACTGTGCCTTGGTGTATATGATTAGCAATTATTTTTCAAGTCATGGCGATTCGATGATGTACTACTAGACAAATGTTTGCATTTCGAAGTTCTACTGATAAATTTGCATTTCTACAATAATTACCTTCATTTAAATTTGCGATTAACCCCTTAAATCTAGAAATAAATATATCTAGCATATTTTACAGATGGAAGCGTGAAACTCGCAGTGCTCATAGATGAGCATATGAGAAATATTTTAAAAATTGACACTTTTACACTAAGGTGGCCACATAATATTTAATTTGTTAAACTTTTTATTAACAACCTGTTGGGGATCCAAAGTATTTTCATACAATTTTTCAACTCTTATATAATGAAACTTGTTAATTATAAGTATATATCTATGTGCAATGTTTAAGAAAATAAATGTGTTTTGTTCTTTTTTTGACACCCTTTATAGAGAAGTATGCTTTACAAAGATTTTAAGATTTTTAAATAATTCAATTTTTCCGATGCAATTACTTTCCGGAAAAAAATGAAATTTCAACCCACATCGGTGCGAATTGTAAGATACATTATTTCATGAATTTGCAAAGCGATCGCAGTCGAAGCTTTAGTTTAATTCTCCAGTCAGAACTCCTTCTGTTTTCATTTCCCGAGAGAAAGGACTCAAAAAATATCACGCAGAGACCAAAGTGATCTTTTTATAGTTTATTTGGCACTCCTCTGCCGTTTTTGCTTTCGTAAAACATTTTATTAAGTTTCTATCTCAAAGAAATTGAGAAATATTAGTTGAGTCCGCTTTTTGTTAGATTAAATTTTTTTACCATACTTGAAACGAAATTAAATCTCAAAGAAGTAGGAAAAAAGCCACCTAGAGATAAACTGTTGAGTTATGTGTGCTATATTTTGTATAGTGAAACAGTTCTTTCTTCGAAATTGAATTCGTTCTTTGACTTTGGGTGAAGAATAATATTTATCAGACGGCAGTAAGAAATTGGAGTGTTTCTCTGAAAGGTATAAAAGAAATTGATTGTTATTTATAGTTCAGCATTGCATTAAAGAACGAAATTTATGTTATATAACCAGAATTTATATAGGTATTTAATGTTTCTATCGTTGAAATAATTTTCCTTTTCCTTCGAGTAAGATGGATCTTAAATTTTCTTTATAAGCAACAACACGAAAACACTTTACTTTTCAGAACAAGATAATTTTCGTTTGAGTTAAACCATGGAGGTAAATTTAATAATCAAAATGTAACGTTAAACTAAATATTTGTTATCTGTCTCTTGAACTGGGTTTCGAATTATAGTATTATATACTTTAAACTAATTTCTTTTTAGAAAAGCTTTCTTCAGGTACATTTTTGAAAATCTTTGAAATTGAACAGGATCTTGTCAAAAAATTTTAATTGGCCAATTTCATCATAATACAATATTAAAAAATAATTAACATTTCCTTAGATGAATTGATCATACGTATCCCTTCAAGATTGGAATATCTAATTGTTGACTTAAGAAAGCATTTTAGAGGAAAGTTCGGCATATTCTGTTGGTCAAAGAGACTTTCATCCACCTACGAAGCACCTGATGCCGAAACATGATTTAGTTCCTATATATGATAATGTATTGTCATTCTGCAGAATGTTAATGGGGGAAATTGGCTGACATTTGTGCTTCGTTTGGTGGCTGAAAATCTCCTGCAAGCAACCAGACTGCAGCGAGAATTTCGTTGATAATGCACACATCGGTCAAACCAGATTTCCATCAATGATGATCGTTCGGAAGTTTCTTTAGCCAGAGAGTTGAACCATTGACCTTTTTCCTGCGATAAATTTTTCTCAGTCATTCCACAATGCTCTTTGAGTGCCCTTACCCTAAGTGCAGATGCAATGCCAGTAGAATCTTTTTTTCATCCTGTTCAGCTTGGCACAAATTCTATGCGAATAATGCAAAAGATTTCACCCTATATAGAACTAATCTATATGACCGTTTATTACCACTTGATAACTTTACACCCCTGCCTAATTCCATCTTCTTAAGTCCGATCTCTTGGGTTACTGATAATGAGGAAAGGAAAAATAATGCAATGTCATTGAATATAAAAGATTATCACAATCTTATGTACATTCCAGTGATTCGGGGGAAAAAAACGTTAATTTTCTTGCCCACTTGAATTCCAGTTTATCAAGAAATCTTTCAGATCTCTTCCGTATTTAATCTACATACTAACAAGAAGATTATACTGTCGAATCTTTTAAGCTTTCGTTTTCATATTACTGTTTTTTAACCATAATATTTTACCATGAGAAAATAGATATTAGAAACTCACATATAACTCCCCCAATATTTTTTCGTTGATAATTAAATAGCCAGAAGTTTAAGATCCATGTACTATCAGTCGTAGCATTATTAATGCATAAACTATTTCTAAAAATTCTCAATTCCTGAAATTTTATTTTCTTCCAAAGAAAAATTCTTCGTAAATGTATTTCTTTTTAGAAGCAAGTGGAATTGTTATAAATTTTTAATCGTTAAATAGCAGGTATATAAGATGGAAAATCATTCCCGATGAATGCCCTTTCCAAAATGACCAAGCCAGCCATTAAAAGACATTTTTAAAATCCCCGTCACGCAACTCAATTTACGCAAGAAGGCGCTTCTAATTTGTTTCTGCAAAAGAGGGTGAAAGTGACGAAACGAAAATTGCCTCAAAGTATCTCATTAATTGTCCTCGCTATTTCTGAAAAGTGACATGTGTGCTACTTTGTTATTATAGGACGCAAAAGTGTCACTTTCTTTGGTGTACCATTTTCGGCCGAAACCGTTCAAGTGTGAAATGATTAAGTTGGAGGGTGTTCTACTTTTCTGACGTTCCAAAAATGCGGGAGTGTTTCTTTTTCTCTGAGCGAGATTTCGTTGAGGAAGAATTTGCATGAGGTTTAAAGAAAGATGATTTACCCTAACCCGACTGAGTATGCAGGGTGTGAGTTATTAGCTTCATAAAGGCTTTAATTAAACCACAGAGACTCACTTTTTCACTGTAGAGATTGTCGCGGAAAACCTTTTAATAATCTCGTTTGCTACTTTGGTTACAAGTCAGTTGGTACTTTAAAAATATTTTAAGTTTGTGAAAGTCATTTTTTAGATGCCTTCGTCTATCATATTAGCTATATGTCAGAGAGCGTTGAAGTGTAAGGCAATTATGTTTTTACTTTGCGTTTATATAGCATCATTTCATTTTTCAAAATTCGTGACAAATTGCATTCCACATTCCATTGCGCTAAGATATTGAAGAAAAATAAAACTGAAACAAAATCATAGCAGAAAGACCTTTGTATATGGCAACGCAAAGTATTTGCTAAGACAATGTGATTCTGTTATTGTTATTTATTGTTACTAAAGCTGAAAATATTCTATAAACATTCATGGATAAATCCTGCGACATCAGTGAAAAGCTTAGGCAATATTCAAGAACACCACATCAGAATAAGTAATATATAATGCATTATTTTAGGATTAAAGCAATTAAAACGCTCCTAAGATAATTTCAAGCTTTTTGAATTTGACTCCTTTTAGTAATTTCGTAATAAAAGCGAAGAATACCAGTCAAGTGTTTTGGCCATTCGCTTACGGATTTGTTAAAAATTTTGTATAGATAAGGTAAGTGCCTTATGCAGATTTCATGCTTTGAATGGCATTTTGAACTACTTTTTCGAGTTACTGCTTCGGACACACAGAATACACTGACTGACCCACAATTTCTATAAATTGGTTTTCGGACTCAGAGATATCTCAAAATTCGGAATTAATTATAATCTTGTCTGTTTTTCTAATGATTACAGAACTCCTTGTCTGTGTACACTTCGCACATGAGAAATAAATGATGGAAACATTCAGAATTTCTTTTATTTCCTTTTAAGTCAATGTTTATCCAAATATATTGAAGAATAAATATATATAAGCACAAAATTTATAAATATAATTTTTTGAATTAAATTTATGCAATGCATTTCTTTACAGGAATTCTAACAATCAGTAAGTTCTAATATTCGAACAGATTGTGTATATTATCTACGGTGAATACATTTTCTTTTTTAAGGAAAACCGATTGATATTTCAGATCTGACAATTAGAGATTCGCAATTAGATTTTCAGAAAATAACATTCTCTCTCCATAATTAATATTAATCCCGTAAGACATTTTAAAACCATTCAAAAGATAAATTTAAAAATAGCTAATTTGATCGCTTCGAAGCATATTTAAATTTCCGTTTTCAATCTTTTTCATCAAAATCTTATTTAAAGAAATAAAATTTGAATTCAAGTTTGCTTTTATTATCAAATTAAGTATTAATTAATTTACATTGCCTACTTTTTCATTAATAATATATTATGTGTTTCAGTTTTGTGCTTTTAAATACTACATTTAAAATAGGGATAACAATTTGATAAAAGTTAAAATAATTTATATATAGAGATAAAATAAATGAAACATGAAATTTCATACACTTTTTTAAGAATTTCAGAATCGAGTAGAATTGAATCAGTGATTTAACTCTCCAGTCAGAAGCCCTTTTCTTTTGATTTTCCGAGGGAGCTTATCTAAGAAACAACTCAAAAGATATAGCGCAGTGACCAAAGTGAACTTGTTATAGTCTATTTGACACTCCTCTGCCGTTTTCACTTTCGTAAAATATTTTATTGAGTTTTGTATTTCAAAGAAATTGAGAGGTGTTAGGTGCATTCTAGCTTTTATTCGCTTCTTTTTCCTTTTCTGGATCGGAATTAAAACTCAAAGGAGTGGATAAAAAGCTATGTAGAGATAAACAGTCGAATTATGGGAACTGTATTTTATATGCTGAAATAGTTCTTTCTGCGAAGCTGAAGTAATTCCTTGCTTCTGGATAACCGTAAATACAGCCCCCGACCTGCCAAAGCACACGGGTTTTCACTGAATGACAGTCGTGCGATAGCGACGAGTACTGAGATTGGGTCCTAAAGGCCAACACAGACTCACGGCCCAACCCCTCCCGTAAGAGGTACGTACTGTCACTGGAGGAGGTCTGCCGCCCCCCCCCCCCAATTCATGTACTCCGAGGCGGGCGAGTTCCTTCATATACAAACCTGATCACTTCTATCGGGGAGTTGCTTCTGGATAAAGAAATATATTTAAAACTCAGCTGTAAGAGATTGGAGTGTATCTCTGAGAGATATAAGAGAAATGCATTGTTATTTATAGTTCAGCAATGCACTTAGAAGCGAAATTTTTATTATGTGAGTGGGATTTATTGAGGCATTTGATGCTCTTGGAACATAGAAGTAGACAGTTCTATTCTATACGTTAAGATGATTCCTAAATTACTTTATAAGAAAGAGCTAAAAAAACTCCGTATTTTTTAAATAAGCGAAATTTCGTTAGAGTTAGAAAACTGAGGTCCTTTCAAAAAATATAATTTATTGTAAAAATATAAAATTGTACGTTGCATTTTATCTTAATTTAACCGGATTTATTTTTAAGAGCTTACCTTTGGCATGCAGTTTTAATCTTGTATGTAAAGTGTAACTGAATTTCGAATTATTAGAACATATACTTTTTATAACTTTTTCTTTAGAGGAAATTTATCTTCATTGACAGCTCGAACATTTTCTAATTAAAATAATTTTTTCTAAAGAAATGCTTCTATGGTGTTTATTTATAATCAATATCATAATGCAGGGGCTAAATATGATTCTTGCATGAAATGGTGATACTTATATCATCTATCTTAGGATATCTAGTTCTTGAGTCGTGAATAGAAAGGAAGCTTTTCATGTTATGTTTGCCGATCGCTTTTGAAGCGCTACTTGGCACCTGAGGTAGAAGTTTGACTAACATCTTATATACGGTAATGTACTGTCTTCGTGGAGAGATTATAAGGGAAACACACCCACATTTGCGTTATACAGGGGGAAAAATCAGGTATATCACTAGCAGCCAGCCCTATTGCTCCTAGAAGTTTCTGCTAAAGCCCGGATTGGACCATCAGAGTATCAGCAATGCCGCTTAAGAACACAGAGAGATGGTAAAACCCATAAAATTCTCCCTGCGATCCATGTCTCTCTGTCACCCAATGCTTAACCAACAAGTGTATTGGCATATCTGTACCCTAAATACAAGATGTTATACCAGTAGAATCTTTTCCTTCTCGAAGAGGCTAGTACTTTAGCTGTCCATTCAGACATCCTCTTCGCACCATTTCCCCAGACAGCTTGCATCTAATATGGCGTGAAACATACCACAGAGATTTGAAAGGATTCCGCAAATATTTATCTGTCACAACATTGCTTTCATCACTTCAGAAAACGCATTTTTATGCTGGGTATTCCAAAAGTATTGAATCGGACATTGCGTCATACTGTTTCTAGTCGTTGTAGATTTTCCCGTTTTTGAAAGAGAATTTAAGTCAAACGAGTTTGTAAAGCAGTATAAAGAGACACTGACGCATTATGGATACTAAATTCTATAAACCGAAACAATTATTTTGAAAAATACCTATTTTATTTGAGCATTTTGCCCTGGAACATTACGAGGTGTCAAAGTATATTTATTCGAAACATAATAGCCTATATTAAAAGAACTACACGTGATTAGTTGTAATAATCTGTTGTGTTAAAGAATGAAACTCATTTTTGCAGATTAATGCAGTTAATTGTGAAAAAGCGCAATTAGTTAGCATTACATATCTGTTAATTCTAACCGACTTCTTGCAATGTTTAGTTTAGTTATCTTAGCATCCCGTTTTGAACCATCACGAGGGCTATTTTGGGATGGATCTCCTAATTTTGTACCTCGGTCGGATGACAACGACGACACTGAGCTGGAATCCCCTCTCCAAACTTCCGAACCAAAACAGCGGGAAGGCGTTTTGGCCCTACATAGGAGTTACCGTGCAACAGGCCCCATACACCGCGGATCTCCTGTACAATCGCGTTTCGAACCTGGAACCATCCAGCCCCAAATCCAGGACCTTAGGCCACCAAACCCTCTTCTTGAAATTTATTCAGTTGCAAGTGAATAGTTCACTGAAGAAACCGCATGAGTCAATAATAATTAAAAGCTGGGAGGTTTGATTTTTTTAAAAATAAATGAGTGATTTTTTTTACCTGGTAGATTTTATACATTTATAATGTGAATATACTTCCCAAATAGCGATTTTTGTTTGCAGCAATCTTATTCTGCAAAGCTGCAAGATTGCTTCAAGTATGTCACGGCAAGACGGCAATCTTGAAATCAGTTTGAAACAAGTTATTGCAAACGAGTCAGTCACCCCAACTCGAACTTGCTGTTAGCTTGTTGCGTCAAACTCATTAAAAATTATAGCAAAAACAGAGTTCGCAGACAAATGTCGGATTCGAAACCCCGACAACCCACTTCATAGCCTAAAGCCTTAGACACTCAGCCAGGGGAGCTCTGATAGATGAAGTTAGATTGTGCTATTTGATCGTGCATCTACTCGTTTCATTTTAAACTATTTTCTTGATTTCATTACTTCTTTAAAATTTTGTGTTGGGAATATGATTTGAAGTAAAAGGGAGAACGATTTTCGCCAATAAGTAAGTTTTTCTAGTTGAATAAATTATGAAATTAGGGTTCAAAAGTAATTACCTTTAAAAATATGTTGCAAACTGTAAGTTATTATCTTTCAACAAACATTGACTTTTTAGGTTTTTGAACGCTAAAATTTCAACATTAAGAAAAAAGGGGATATATAGCTTTCTTTAAAGTGCGAGTTCTATGCTTAGAAAAAGATGGAGAATTTTGAAAATTATTTTTTATAAAAATACCTAGTTTGTCTTTTGCAACTTATCCTTAATTTATCGAATCAATAAAAAGAAGTATGGTCTAGGATGCTATTAAAAATCGGATATTTTTTTAAAACAGAGACATTGATAAAAAAGATATATACAACTGTAACAAGATAGTGGTGTGTAAGTGTGACGTATCAACTTTGCAGCAAACTTGTTTCGCTATTGTGGTGTGAAGTTTGTCATAACAACTTCACAGCAAACCTGTTTTGCAAGCGGGTTGGTCGAATATGCTTCGTTACTTTGCAGGAAGATTGCTACAAAGTGCTCCACCATGTTTGTCATGACAAGTTAATATCAAGAAAAAGCAGACTTCCTGCAAGTGTGCGTGCAATCTGGGTTAACTCTTGTCATTTCAACACTCATTATGTAAATACCCCTTTAGGACATGAAAACTGCATAACCGGAATTTTAAAGGAAAAATATACCTCATGTGGTGTTTTTATCAAAGACTCAATTAAGATGTTATTCAACCAATTAAAACGGGGATGTGAAGTTTCAAATCATCCAAATTGTGATGATTTCCGTCTATCACAAATATTTTAATTGGTATTTTGGAAAAAACATAATAAATGCTCAAATTTGTAACGATGTGAGTCTACAGTTCAGTCTTTGAGTCAATCCAAATTCAAAAATCATTGAGTCATTTCAAATTCAAAAATTATTAAGTCATTTCAAATACCAAAATTATGGAGTTCCTCCAAATAACAAAAGCATTAGGAAAAATCCTGGTGACGACGAAGCGAATAACAAATCATGGACTGCTCTATCGGTTAAAATATATTTCTTTTGGAAATATTTAACAAAGACTGCCTGAATTGATGATTCGTTGTTAATTAGCCGGAAAAATTTTCAAGAGATAATCGAAACAAAATTCTCTAATCAACATCCACAAAACCATTATTAACTTCAAAACGGGCACGTGAAGATATGTGTTCATTATTTTCTGATTTGGATAATCAATGAAAGGAAATCTTAAATATGTTACAAATTTTTCATTTTGTCAACTAGGGTAGATAAGATTTTATCGTTTTGAATTTCAAACTAACTTTAAAATTCCTGAAAAATAATGAAAATAAAAATTCACTGCCATAAAATAAAAAAGTAGGCAACAATATTTTTTTTAAAATCATGTTTATTAGATAAAAGAACTCTCAACAAATTCTATTTTAAACCAAATCCGTAACGAATTTAGTTCCTTTTTATGAAAAGTAAATCACGGGTTTTACCACATTGGGAGTTTTGATTTAGTTCGTAAGTCAGAAATCCTTCTTGTTTGATTTCCCGAGAGAACTAATACCAGGAGCGGCTCGACATCACAAAGAAATATCTTGTTATAATTTATTTGTCACTGAATTGCCACTCTCACTTTCGTGAAATATTTTATTGAGTTTCTTTTGTCAAGGAATTTGAAAGGAGTCGTCTGTGAACCTGCTTTGACTCGTCATAACTTCTCCCTTTTTTAAACGGAATTAAAGCATAAAGGATTCTATTGAGAGCAATACAGTGACGACAAATAAAACTGTGGATGCTATATTTTATAAATTGAAAAAGTTCTTTGGGCGAAATTGAATTCATGCCTTACTATAACGTGAAGAAAAATATTTATGTAAGAGATTGGAAGGTTTGCTTGTAAAATATTGAATTCGATTGCTATTTATGTTTAAAAATGACATTTAAAATCAAATTTAAGATCTTGTAGCCACATTTATTTAGAGTTTTGATTTTCTAGTTGAAACTGAAAGACTTTTCTTGCAGATAACTTCAGATGTTTGAAAAAGGCTCTTGCCTTAAAAAATATGGGACCTTCCCATTTGTATACGGAAGTAAAGTTTCTTGTGCAGTAATTTACTAATGAAGGAAAAAAAGCAACTTAAAGTTAAAGATTTGTTTATAAATTCTTGTAATTTAATTGGTACAATTTAGGAAGTCTCAATTTTTTAAGATAACTTTTTTCACATTTGAATAAACTTCATTTTACTAAGTTCGAATTTAAAGTAGTTAAATTGTCTTTCACTTATTCGATGAATTGTGTTTTCTGTCATAAATAATAATTCTAAAACAATTTCCTCATTTTATAAACTATGAAACAAAAATAATTACTTTTCAAGTATTCCAAGCTCCAAAAAGACAATATTTTTCAATCTATTTTCCGCAATTCCTTTCGAAATTCTCCAGTCAATGAATGAAATAAACATAATAACATACATATATGTGTTATACATCCTTATACTATTTGATCAGTACTTATGCAAATTTAGAACGAATGTATGCGAGATTTGTTACGACAGATAGATTTCTTCAATAAATATAGTTCCCCAGAAAATGCTTTTGTAGAACCGAAAATACACACGATTTTAAAACACACTTCTTTTGACGAATAATCCATTCGACAATAGATTTAAATCTGTACTTTGATATATCTTACAACACAGAATGACTTTTGCTGGATTTCCAGCGAGGTGTATTATCTGTAAGATTAGAGAGATAAAAGTGAGCTCTTTATAATTTATTTGTGACTCCATTCGTTATCTTCCCCACTTTTACGTTTCAAAGATATGGAACATGGGTCTCATGTTCGTGCTTGTTTATTTTTCTGTATTTTGAAAGGATTTACAACTCAAAAGGCTCAATATACAACCATACAGAGTAACAGCGTCGAATGATGATCTTCTATATTGTACTCTGAATTATTCCTTCGGGAAAATTGAACTAATTCTTTCTTTTTATTTTCGTTTGCGCTTGCGTACGCCACCTCTACTAATGTACAATTGAAATGGAGTTATGTGATGTATATTCCTGATAATTCCAATCTAGTAAGTGTGCCAGAACAGCTGTAGACTGCTGGTTTGCTCAATAAGTGGAAATGACAGTCTTCTTTTGAGTGTTTTTAGTTTATGGTACGAAAACAAGGCTAGCCGACATGGAGAGATAAATTCTCCAGCCCGGGATAAGGAAAAATATTTTTTTTTTTATTTTCAAGAGTGTTTTATTTATGTATATGGCAACTGGAACCTGGTGTGAATGGAACTACATTTTTACATATATTTTCTTTGAATATAAATGTCACACATTCTCATTATATTACTCTAAATTACAATAGCTTACTAGAAGTCAGCTATTCGCATCCATAAGTGAAGAGACCGGGCAACAGGAAGAAGGAACACTGGCCGCTGTTTAGTCGCCACAATCATAATTCACAAGAGGAGAGAGGCTTGATCTTAAGTCGTGACACGCAATGATGCATTGTTTCCTCTTGTTTAAAGTGAATAAGGTTTGCTGTAAAATATTGCTATTCAAGCCAAGGCTTGTTTCACATGTTTACCATTTTTAAATAACATCTATTTACTATATCTTCACTAATTTGGTTTTGATAAATTTTGCGCGTGTGTTGTTTAATTGTTTAGATTTAAGATTTATTTGAATGTGTACCCCTTTTTTCTTTAGGGTTGCTATAAAAATATATTCGCTTTTATGCAGCATTTTCTTGTAATTGTTTAACAATTGTTACTTTTATCTCCTTTAGAAGCTGAGATGTTTTATTTTTAGTACACTCACATACTTTAGTACAATTCTTAAGATGGAAAAAATTTGGCATTAATATGAATGCAATGGTTCGCAATTAATTGTGGAGAGTCGTGGGACATACAGTAGTTGGAACTCACATTTTAAAGTTAAAAACTCGTCACGAGGGCATTTAGGTGGCCGACTAGAAAGTGGTGAAAACGAAAAGGGATTTCAACTCATCTCGTTTCACGGAAAGCTGATAATGAGTTGAAACTTTCGTCAATGGTTTTGATTAATATTCGCAATATTTACATGCATTTTGGTAAATATGGCATGAATATTCGGGACGATATAATGGTTTCTTTGAAACATCCCAAATTTTCCCGACAATTTTTTTACCTATAACATGCAGAGTTTTCAACCAAATTATACGAAACTTACAGAATGCGTGACAATGTGTTAGAAAATTATTGTTTCACATTTTGAAGTGAATACCTTGAATATTAGAGAAAATGTGAGTATTTGTAGTGAATAATCTTTTACTGCACATGTGCGAAACATTGCACAATTTTTCTTTCATAATTTAAGAGCCAGATATGCACGGCAACTAATATAGAAATTCCAGTTCAGTACCGTTAGAATTGCGAAAGATGTCGGCAGTGCAAGAGCTGAATTGTTTTTGTTCTCTAAGAAAAACAAAATGAAGAGGATTCTTGAATAAATTGATATTTTTTTAAACTTGAATCTTCGAAGAGTAATATTAAATTTTATGAAGGTTGAATATCCTGAGTGCTTATGTATACTTCTAAAATAAATACATAGTTTAAATTGCATTTCGATGATAACTATTCTAAGGGAAGTTCACTTTCCGCCTCAAAAACCACTATGACAATTATCCGACTTGTAAGAAAACACCCCTCTTCCCCAAACACATCTGGGCGAGCCACCCTAACGAAGAAAGCACGCGCCGCGGGAGTGAAATCAATCACACTTAACGAAAGGGTGTGGAAATTTCAGAGTGACATTCCCGGACGTCTCGGACGGCTATCGTTTTTTGCTTGAAGGAACGTATGGGTCGGTTCTGTATCGATAGAGCTAATCTATTTTGTGTTAAACAATTAAAATAGTAAACAACTAAGAATTTGCAAAAAAATTATATATAAAAAAATAAAGACATTTTGAGCGGCGATCAGGAAGATGGGAATTAGGGTTTCTGCAATTTGGTGAAGTGAAATTGAAGCCAAGACTTTAGTAATTCAGGTTTCTCCAAGGTAAATCAAAATAGCTAATGAGCGAGAAATCATTGACAGAAGATTTGAAGGAAGAAGGTGAAATAAACCCAAGCGAAACAGAGATCACACACTCGTAACGAATGATTACAGAAAAATATTAAATGAAAGAGATATTCTCACTCTAAGAAAATATTATATCCTTGAAATTCGCAATAAACTAACTATATCAATATGATACAGTACAACATTTAATAGACTTCAAATATTTTTAAAGTATTAACAAATTTTCCCTACATTCACTTTAATATCAAATGAGATTCCTCAAAACTCTTCCCAAGACAAACTTTTAAGTAAAAAAAAAAGAACTTATGACGTCAAACTAACCCTTTTCATGAAGCTAATCACACACCACCTGATCACTCTTTCTGTCTGGGGAAAATCACTGCTCTTAATGTGAATACAAATTCCACCGCAATACCTTCTACCAAGAATAAAGAAGGACTTACGTATTCTTCGAACATCAAAAAAGTAGAACACTCTGAAACTTAATCATTTCACAATTGAAAGGTTCTCACCGGAAGGCGAATGTAAAGAAAGTGACACTTTTAAGTCTTACACCTGTCACTTCTCACATGCAGTGGGGACAATTAATGAGTGTCCTTTGATGCAATTTTCTCTTCGTCAACTCCATCCTCTTTTGCCAGAAACAAATTCGAAGCGCGTTCATGCGTGGGGAAAGTGGCTTGACGAGGACTTTTAATTTATCTTTTCTTGACGAGTTTGCCTTTTTTCGGAGATAATGTCTCCGTGCCTTTGAATTTTTGATGGTTAAAAATATCGAGTTTGTGTTTTAAAGTTTTGGAAGTGGGTGAAATGCGTGAAGTAGACTCACAGCTTAAAATCGATTTCACATTTCCTGGAGTACGTAGCTTGCATGGATTAACAGGTGGGTTTGTTTTCATTTATTAACTTCTAGAACGAAGATTAACCTAACATATGATTACATTAGGCGAGTAAACGGTGTCATTTCGGTGGATATTTTTTATCTTCGATGAAACTCTTGTCAACACGAGGTAATCGATTCAACACTTCTCACATCACAAGTAAAAATATGACGTTCTATGTCCGTCATGACTGCGTAATGTTATCTGAAATGTTAATGTTGTGAGAAATGGAAAATAAACCCAATACTTGAACACTTGTTCCATATTCCAAGACCGAGAATGAAATGTTTCAAAAGCATGCGATTTTTCTGCCTCCCCCGGAGAGCATCACGAACACGTGGATGAGAAGCTGCCGGATAAGTAAGAGAGGTCTCGATTCCCTAGGGGTACAAAACTGGTGTGGGGTTGAGCTACTTCTACGCCGATGATGGGGCGTACCTCGTTAGGGAAAGGTTCAGCAAAGGCAGTTGATGGCTACTAGGACTCCTGCGTTTGTCACCGACTGCTCTGATGACACCGGTTATTCAACGACTTCGCATTCCTACGCAGGACCGGGTACCTCATTTGTGACCCTCCCCTTTATAGCCGTATATTGACAAATTGAAGAAACCCGCCTTATATTGTATTCGAAATGATGGTCATATGCAGGACATAACTTGTATTTATTTCCCTTGAGAGTTTTTACACAAGAGTTCCACGGTATATTCGTCAGGGAACCTCTACTCCCTGTTAATATTATATATAAATTTTAACTTCTTACTGTGAATATTTAAATATATACTGTATATATATATAAGAAAAATATAAGTAAACATACTGTATATATGTCAGTGAATAAATAAACATGTGGGAGAACAAAAATATTCTGGAGACGCATTTTTATGAAAATGTTTACCGCACTTTTGAAACGTTTTTGAAGCGAGGCTTCTTAACGCAGGCTTCGGGAAGGAGAGTTAACGTAGAAAATCCGACCGAGACAAAAGGAAGTACGTCATACCAGAGTTGACATTCCTAATTTCGATTGCGTTCTTAATTTCATAATTGACGTTCGAGCTGGAGGCGTTTCCATAACAAAAATGATGCTACTAATATTGTAACCCCAAATCTACGTATATCATTGAAACAAGCGAAGGATTAAAATGTTCGAGTTTTGCATATTTCGAAACATTTTAGTAGGGATTTCTGGTAGACGGATAGGAACTGGAAACCCTTCGACTCGCAGAAGGGCGCTATACCCCTGCGCCGTACCCCGTCGAGTTTTGCTTATTTGAGACATGTATGTCATGTACGTAAACTGAAAAACGGTGTTGGCTGGTGATTTTAATTTTAATTTTGAGAATACAAAATCATAGCCTCTGGTATAATTTCTTTTTGGTGAATTTAAGTTAAATATGAGCGATAATCCGGAAATGCCGGAGAAAAAGTTTCACACAACCATTAATGCAGTTTTTTTCCAGATGTGTTAATAAAATATTCATATTTCAGTTATTACAATCCAATTATTTTCGTGATAGAATGTGAAGTTAGATTTTCTTTGCTTCAATATACAGATTATGGAAATGAAAATAAATGTTTTTTAATGACTGCTTTTATGCCTTATAATTTTTTTTATCTGTATTAGTCATAAATTTTAAATAAATAATGAGTTTATATATTTTTGTTCTTATTACCATTATCCTTAATAATAATATAATAAATTCGAAAGTGTGTCTGTCTGTTTGTTAAGCATTCACGACCAAACTACAAAACCGATTTGGATGAAAATTGGCAGAGTTGTAGCTTGAAACCCAAGAACGGACATAGGCTAGGTGAAATCACGTTAAATTAATTATTTGTGACAACAGACAACAATTAAATAATTAGCAAAGCCCATTGACTCAGCGATTCTCGATGAAGATAATTTTATTTTTCAGTCAACTGTCACGTGATCCTTCAGGAATGCGAAAACATGTGGAATAAATGATATTTAAAATCAACTAGTACGTGATCGTTTTTTCCGCAGTAACTTCGGAACAAATTGTTCGATAAAAATGATTTTTATAACATCTTAAAGATCAAAATTTAAACATTTCAATGATATTAATTTTATTTCTGTGACATTTTCCTTCAATTTTTATTCATTTTTTAAAGTTTAATCATTTTTTACATGCAGACGATTTTGAAATAACGCAAATTTATACCTGCTCCGCTGCTAGGAAACAGTTAGACTTTGAACTAATTTATCTTTATTTCTGAAACTTTTGCTTATGTTTATAAATATCTATAAAGTAAGGCAGAAATTACATGTATCTGTCTGTCTGTCGGTCGATCGGTCGATCACAAGAACTCCTCCTAAACGGTGAACGGTAGCGACATGAAATTTACTCACGGCATTCTAGCGAATATTTTTAGGTCAAACGTGCTATTTTCAACTTTCAGAATTAATTAGTTTCTTAAGATATTTAATTAAATAACGAGCATTAGCCTATTTTAAGCCTAATGCTTAAACGTTTTTCGCCAATAACTTCTGACATATTCATTAGACAACAATTATTTTTATGAAATTTTAAAGACCAGAAAATGATCTTTTTAATGCTATTAATTCCATTGCGATGAAATGTTTTCTCTGATTGCTATAAAGAATTAAATATATCTTTAACGTAATTTCTAACAATACTTTCTATTCTTATAGAAATAAATTCAAGCCAAATTACTGTTTCGCGTGCCGACTTTTGCCAGTGTTAAAGTTAATATATGAAAATATTGCTTTCTTTGACCACAAACAACAAAGAAGACTTTACACTTCCGGTTTCCTATTGTGGTAGCATTTGCAGCTTTTAATACGGTTACACAGTGATCCATTGACGTTAGTGAATTATTCTCTCGATGTTTTGTTTAATTTTCACAGTGAGATATTACAGAATATCCTTCTGTAGATACGGTAATGGGCATTAACAAGGAACATCATATTCTGTAGAGCTCTTCAAGATCTTAGAATTATCAGGGGCACCTTCCAACAAGCCGAGATTGAAAGTTGGAGTGCCAGTACTACTAATACGTAACCTCGATATACCGAGACTGCGCAATGGCACACGGTTACAAATTACACACCTTGGTACGAACGTCGTGAAAGCTACTGTTATGACTGATATAGGGAGAAGAGAGAGTGTTTTAATTCCACGCCTTCCGATAACACCGAAGGATTTATCATCTCAGTTCAAAAGGTAACAAATCCCTTTAAAAATATCATTTGCGAGGCTCAGGGCCAGACACTGAAAGTGGCAGGCGTACATTAGAAAAAACCATATTTTTCACATGGGCAACTATATATGGCCTGTTCACGTGTTTACAGCTCACACAACTTCTACATCCGTGCAAAGAACGTGGTATACAAAAGTATATTAGCATAGATAAACAATTTACATACCTATATCAGAGTACATGTACAGTACACTCCTGTCAGCTGTCCAATTAAGTATTATCAACCGTCAGAACTTATACTTTTCCCTTTCAAACATTTACATGCAACAAAACATTTACATTCGTGAATTAAAAAAAGAATAATTCAAAATCTACGCGCACGAAATCGCGGGTAACAGCTAGTTATAAATAAATAAATATAGAATTTTTAAATGTTTTGTTTCATTTCGGGCAGAGAAGTGAAAGAAAGAGAGAGAGAGAGAGAGAGAGAATGTGTGTGTGATTCTACCATTATAACAGTAATACATTAACAAATCTATAAATTGATTAAATTAATTAAATAATAAAAATTCATAGTATTATATATAAAGGCGCAAATGCAGCTATTTATAATATAATACAGAAGCAAAAATTAGATAAACTAAACAAAAATTAAAATGAAACAAAAAGAAAGAAAATCGTAAAGACAAAAAAACAGCAAATTTAGACAAGAACAATGACAATACATCTTTAATCGTACGAAAGCAACAGCCTCAAGTTGCACATAAATTATTTTGTAGTTTAAAATAGTTGAAAGCTGGAAATAGTTTTTGAAGCAGTGAAATATTTAACATTCGTAGTGTGTTATTACATGCTACAATTATTAATATCCTTTGAATTGTAATATAATATTTAAAAAATCAATATAATTTCATACTTCAATTGTTAATATCTCCATTACTTACTAATAGACGGCGGTAAAAGTCTCAACTTCGGGCTGGAGGGTCAAGGTTCGAAACCCGATTCCTCCGAAGAACCGCCGTGTAAGCGTGTCTGGTACACATTCTATCCGTCGGGGTCAAATGTCTGCCCGATGATGTGGTGCGGTAGCTTGGAGCTTGCTGCCAGCACAGGTGTCGTCCTCATTCCCTGACCACGAATCAAAATTACGAGTTTCGTCTGAAAAAGCTCTCGTGTTGCTTTAAACAGGGACTTTTAATATAAATAAGCTCATCTTATTACTTAAAAGCAAATGAAGATTTCTGTGAATAATCTTTACTTCCTCAGAAAAGAACTTGATAAATATGTTTAAAATAATTTCACTTTCTTCTAATAAAATATGGAACTGGAAAAATATTTATTGACTGAGTGAAGACAGGTCTGTTTCAACTCGACCTTTCAGCATTTCGCCTGCCTGGAAATCAATTTCGTCGCTTAACAAGCATCACCAACTATATCATTTTTTTTAAATTGAGAAGAAATAACTGAATTTTTCTTTGGCAATAACGAATATTTTTGAACTTTCTAAAATTCTAATATGAACATGAGATCACATGTTCATAAGAGATGTGAAAAAATTCTGAATTATCCGTTATTGCTTGCGAAAAGTTCCATAATTCTTCCTCTCTGAAATTAAAAAAAATTAGATAGGTGGCGATGCTTGTTAAGCGACGCCTTTTCACGCAGTCACGATCAATTTTCTTCTAATTTGGCACGGATGTTTCATGAAGCCATAAAAAACAAGTATATGTTATTATATGCGTATCTATATATTATTTATATTCTGATTTTTGGATTTGAGAGGAAAATCAAAATATAAAATATGGTATACGACTATCAGGAAAACAATTCATGAAATAGAGTATTATATGCTCAGTTTGTAATGTTTTGAGTTTAAACTGGCATTTCTACGCAAAGGTTTATCATATATTATTTATGACTCTTAAAAAATTAAATGTTTAAGAATTCTTTAGTTAATTTAAATATAGAATAGATTCAAAAAATTTTTCGTTCAAACTTAAAATGATACCTGGATTTTAGAGAATTTTTTTAGATATATTCAAGTCAATGTAATATAAGCAAGAAAGCGTTATCTTGCCTTTCATTAATTACCGAACAATAGAATAATCATAGAGTTAAATTTTCATAGATTAATGTTGATATTTTTAAAATTAAAATAATGAACATTTAGTTGTTGAAAACTCTTATCTTGAGGAATTTCAAAAGCAAATGATTGCTTTAACTTTCGTATTACATACCTTACAGAACAGGTATCTGGTAAGAAACAGGATGGTGCTTTGCCGTATGCTTTCGGAAGAAAAGATATTACTATCTTTTAATCGTCCGTGGTGTTAAATAGTGTTTTCCCTCATTATTAGTAATTCAGAAAATCATTCTAGATGAGAGGGTAGCAATATTATTCGAGAGGACAGTAAACTATCAACAGGGTGATAAGAGCACAGAGCGATTACTTCTTCTTGAGGAGGGAATTCCTTGTGGATTAGTAGCACAGCACTTGTTGAGGGCCATAAGGGAAGGGAGGGGAAGGAAGAGATTCTAATGGTATAGGGGCATCTGCACTTTTCGTAATGGACCACCAATGGCGTAGTGGTAGAGAGTTTCATACTCAGTGAACGTGATTCTGAAGAAGATGGATATGAGTTCTATCATTTGGATTACCCTTCAAGTCTTACTGCACTATAAAAATGATTGACTGATGTTGACTTTAACTGTGAATTGCTCACTGAGATAGGGTTAGCTGCAGGTGGCTTTCTTCAAAGAGCATATTTTTCTTCAAAGCGCAACGTACATGTGGGCCAATTTCCTCTTAAATCCTCCACGGAGCGAACTCATACCCATGTATTTGATCGAAGTCAGACTTTCACCTCAGGTAATATCGTACATCTTTACAGTCCCACTGGTAGCAAAAGTCCAATATATCACGAGTCCATACTTTTAGGGATTTTCTAGATATGCAGGACTAAGTTGGATTGAACTATCATTTCGTGCAAGAAAAAATTTAATCATTTCTAATCTCAGCAATTTCACAACATTGTGAAGCGAAAAGGCATAAGATTTTATCATATTTATTTGAAAAACAGTAGTGTTTGATCTTTTAAGATCTGAAATTTGGAAATTAAGAAGTTCGGCTTACTTTAAATACTAATTGGTTTAAAGTATGCGTTTCACAGTTCCCACTCATTGCCGAAACTACATGGCACAGTCACGTTCTCGAAAATAAATTTTATTTCCAGAGAATAATGGAAAGCTTACATTGATTTACTTTTAAATTAAGTTCTGTTTCGTATAATTTCGTGAGCGATTTAACTGAAACGAAATCTTTTTATACTCTGTGAATGGCCGAGTTTTCAAAGCTCTTTCTTATCAGCAGAATTTAGCAAAGAACATCAAATACTGAAATAAACTCAACTCCTATAACATAAATATGGTTTTTCAGTGTGCTGTGGAACTGTAAATAACAATACATTTCTTTTATATCTTGCAGAGAAACACTCCAGACTCTTAAAAAAATAGTCAGACTTATAAATATTTTTGCTCACTCAAAGTCAAGGAATTAATTCAATTTTGCTAAAAGAAATATATCAGTATGCAAAATATAGCCCCCTATAACTCGACAGTGTTTCTCTATATAGTTTTATACCCACTCCTTTGAGCTTTAATTTCGTTTGAAAAAACGAAAAGAAATCAAATCTAAGGAAAAGCTGACTGCACCTAATACTTCTCAATTTCATCGAGATAAAACTCAATTAAATGTCTGTCGAAAGTGTGAATAGCAACGGAGTGTCAAATAAACTATAACAAGAACACTTTTGTCTTTGCGTCATATATTTCGAATTGAGTCAATCCTCTTTCGGGAAATCAAAAGTTAAAGACTTCTGACTGGATAAGTAAATCAAAGCTTCTGATGCGATCGATTCTCAAATTCATAAAATAAAGAATTAAATTTTAAGTCGTGTATATATAGGTTAAAAAAATTTGAAATTCGCTTATCGAAAAAAATTAATAAATCTAGAAAAGAATAGATTATCTGGCAATTTGTTTTAAATGTTTTGAATATTTACATTCTGATGCAGTTCTTATATTCGCTTCTGTGTACTACTAAAGGTAGCATTTAGTAAGACTGACGTATAGCCTTTTATTTTATTACACCTAAAGAAACGCTGACGTTCAAGATAAATTGATCTTTCATTTTGTTAACATGATATATTAGTTTAAAACTTTTATAAGCTAAAACTAATTTTTTGAAAAAAAATTAAAAACTGAATAAATTTAAATAGATTTGAAAGCTTGATAGAAGCTATTTATATACGAGAACTATGGGAACGGCCTTTCTGAAAATATATAAAATATATAGAAATATTTCATTTTATATTTAATAGAGTGCAGTAACGAATTTTTTAAAGTTATATATTTCAAATATGTATGCATTTTCCCCAAATGAAGAAGCAATTTACGTTTGTTGGAATACGAAACTTATCGATATTTTATTAGATCAGTAAAACTTATTGAGATATTAA
>BGPR01005758.1:0-39600 GCA_013235015.1 Araneus ventricosus
CGAGCAATGAATGGTCTTTGAAAGGTGAAGGATTTGCTTGAGAGGGAAAATAGTTTGCGTCACTCCAGTTTGAAGTATTTCGGAGTTTTGTGAAAACTCGTGGCTAGTTGAGGACAGGGCGAATTTCCTTATTGTTTAAGCGGAAGTGGTTTTGTTGTGAGATTGAGTCAACAGCTCTGTCGTGATAATCTGATGAATGAAACTCGAGTCGAAGTAGTTAAAATTTGTTTAACGATGAAATGGACTTGCTATAAAATAAAAGATGCTAATATCATGCAAAATGACCAATGAAGTTCAAGAATTGCATGAATGGCTGATACAATATAACAAATGTCTCATTTTTAGGATATACATCATTGAATATCAATCGATATGTTTTAAAAAATGGTGAGGCAATCATTGAATTATGACGCACATGACGGCAGTGAATAAAAACAGAAGAGATACTTTAACTCGGCATTTATTTTTAAGACTGGATAAATCAACTATAAAAGATTTAGTGTTAATCTGACCATGACAAACCTATCTATACATATAAAACGTTAAGGTACGTGGCACAGAAAAGAAGTTAATTTCTCTTTTTGCCGATGGCAACGATCGGTTTTTTTTTACAAACAAAACCGTTAGCCTCCTCCATGTTAGGCATAACTTCATAGTCATAGCCTGTTATTATATTCGTCCTTATATAATTTAACTTTAAAACTTTACTTAATAACTTTGTCGAAGACGTCACAATATTTCTCACTATTTAATGAAATTTTGGATGAAATTTTTCAAAAGAGATAAAGCAGATGGGTTTAGACGAGCCAGAGAGCGTTTAAATTAACGTCAAAATTGTTTAAGTTATCGAAGATAAAATCGTGTGAATTCACAAATTGAGGTGAACTTCATGGAACTTACTATTATAAACATTGTACATTTGCTACTTTTTCTGTGATGCGCATACCACTTGGAGTCTTTTTTTGTCTTGGCGAATTTTCTTGGAGCCCTGAATCGCTAGTTTGACTCTAGGAACGTGAGGAAAATCATGGTATTCATGTAACTCAGAGCAGATAGTCTACCTAGCTACTTTATACTGTTGTAAGACTGTAAATTGTTGTTTGATTTAGGAGTTTATTACACATCTAAATGAAGATTGTCTGCCATTATGAAATTAATTTCATTAGCATTTTTTTAAAACCCAATATTTTAAATTTCGCGATCTTTCAAGTGTATTGAATGCATTGATCGTCACGCGAAACATTAAGCATTAGGAACATTTTCAAAGCGTCATTCTTACTTGTATTGGCAGAGGGTAACGTTGTTTACTTTATCTATTCTCTCTATTGGTTTTGTTATGGAAAACTTTATTAAGGTATATTATTACAACTTTTTATTAAGGTATATTATTATAACTTTATTAAAACTTTATTATCCTAAAAAGGTTATTTCCTTTATTTCAGTTATTGGATACATTCAGGCCACAGAGGGAATAATTTTTGACTATGTAATCATTCCCTTGACAGAAAATTTATCCATATTGGAACTCCGATGGCGAGTGGCCTTTGAAAACGTTCGCCATCCGAGTTCTCTGCCATTTCTCTATTCTAATGATTTGCTTTTAATCTGTTTTAATTTTTATTAAAGCATGATTTTTGTTGTTTGATTCTATAGTAATTCGTTAGTTAATTATGGACAATCGAGTTGATGCAATTACTGGATGCTGCTGCGTTGGCGCGCAAAAGGTATATTGTAATCACTATTGTTTACTTATTCTGTTTCTTCTGTATTTTCTTTTCTATAATTAAATATCTGTCTTTTGTATTTTATTGGAAAATGCAGCATTTTTGCGCCATTCTGTCTAATACAAAGTTTAATTTTTGATATATTTTGTTAAATTTTTTCACTCGTACTTGTTAGGCATTAGGAAAGTACTCTTTAAAAAATAGATTTTCTAGAAGTAGACTTTATTATTGTGTTTCATAACAACGGGATTCAAACATTAATTTCGATGCTATCTTATCTGTTATTTATTGCAATTGCACCTGTAACCCGTTAAGATTCGGATCAAAATAGATCAAAATCAATGGAATCGAGGTGGCATGAAGAATAATAAAGAAATTATTTGGCAGCATCTATGATAATACACAAATAATTTACATTGCTCTTTAAAGCATTAATAATACTAGACCGGATTATAAATTCAGCCATTTCCCACTTTAATGGTTTTGAAAAAGGTATTATTATTTTTCTTCCTAACTTGAAATCTTATCGTGAGATCTTTTGTGTTGTTATTAAGATTTACGCTCCATTTTGAAGTTACATGAGGGTAATTTTGCGTCGAATATGTAATCTTGAACCATGATCTAGTGATGAAAACGGCACATGAACAGTCACTCGCATTCCTGTTGATCCTCGCAGATTGAAGGTAAACAACGCCCGTGCACAAAGCGGTTCATCGATGGAATCGATTTTCGAGCATTCTATTACACGGTCCCAGACTAACAAACGGTCTCTTCGGCCATATGTTTTGTCTGTGTCGAAATACAACGCGATTTAAAAGTCCGGAACAACTTTAAGATGGTTAGAAGCACCAGATGTTTCTGCAGTTATCGATGTTAAGTGTTAAATAGGATAAGACACTGTTTGTAGTTAGAAAAACAATGATTCATTGCGGCGTCTTTCATTCATAAGCTCAGCTGTCACACGGAGAACCACATTTTTCCACAGCAGAAGGAACGTTTCTGGATTTGTTCTACCATATAATCGAATGTTTATCTATTTGTTTTCATTAATTTGAACATCTTTGGTTCTTAATGTTGCATTGGATTTCTCATATTCCCTGAAAGTCTTACATCCTGATTTGCAGAAAGAAATGTGAAATTAATCGAATCAAATTGTTGTAAAATGTTTGCATTTTACGTGTTTATTTGGATAACAAAAAAATATTCCAGGGTTTTTTTTGGAAATCACGGGACACTGGAAAGGAGGCCTATTCACGAATTTTCTAAAACAATTCATTGTTCTCCGCCCCTTGCCAGAACATTTGAATTTTCCTCCAAAATTCACTTGACACCTCCCACTAAGCCAATCAGGAATCCGAATTGCTGTGATTAACTAAGCAGAAGGGGGTTAATATAACTACTCCTTGAGAATTAATTTAATCTATTTCATATTTAATAATTTTAGGCAAATAAAATTACTAACACTTTTCTATTAGAATTGTCACCCTTTATTATTGAATTTTGTTTATTTGCATTTGTGTTAAAGTTATTCCAAAAATATTAAACGTAAGACGAACCTGGATTGTTACCTATCCATACTAATCATAATAAGTCAATAGCAGTGCTATAACGAGATACATTCAATATAACAAACAGAGAATCCTGTTACATACAAAGATGATTCTGTGATAAATGTAGAAAATTCTTTTACATGCTGAAAATTCTTCTTGAATGTGTAAATAAAACACACTTAAATAACTATGCCGGAAAGTTAAAAAGAGTATGCTTTAAAATCATAAATTAAAAAAATTAAAATCGTTGACAAATGTTTCTGTGATGAAACAGGGATTCTTTTAGAGTTATGCTAAATTTTCTTCCTGCACTTGGAAATAAAACTAACTTAAACAGTAATTCTGGAAAGTTAAATGCAGCATGCTTTAAAATAAAAAAATTACAGAATATAACTATCAATGATATGGTATGGATAAAAATGTTTTAGTCCCGTATCTGCGGATGCATGTAATATTTCCGTATCTTCGAATATATGTATATGTCTCTGATACATCCAAAAAATTTCCGTATCTTCGAATATATGTATATGTCTCTGATACATCCAAAATTTCTTAGCACGCGTTCCTATATTTCGATTCTTGGTTGAATATTAGATTTGCGGTTTTAGCTTTCGTCTGCTGAATATTCTTTTTCCTGAAATAGACGTCGAATGCAAAATATATGGCGACTTCCCAGGATTCCCTGCGGAAATGCATCCTCGGATTTAGAAGTAAGAATCTTATCCATATTTTCTTTTGCATTTAGAACACATTTCAAATATAAATGTGAAATATGTGGAAAGTAATGGCGTAGTCGAATATTGTTACTTTTCCAAGCGTAAAGTTTGGATTATTCGTAGCATTTTTCGTAGCATATTCATGTATTTTCTACATACATCGCAGCCTATTTTATGCACGTCAAATAATACGAAGAATAGCCATTTTTTTACTATTAGCGGCATTTGATATTCGAATTGTTGAAGATAGAATGCAGTACTGTATGTTTTTAACTTATATTTTGTAAATAAATAATTTGAAATGAAGAAATCATTAGCAACAAATAAAAACTTATATAATGCACTACATATATTGTTCATTTAAATTTTTTACACAAACAAATCGAAATGACGGAATCAATAGCAAATAATAAAAGCTGGTAAAAGAAAAACTCCTTTTACATCAAAATATTTTCAAAACGTAACAGATAATTAGATATTTTGAGGATCCTATAACAGATTGAAAATTTTTCGTGCTGTATTAATCTTGCTTAAATGACAACTGCATTTACTTTAAAAGCAAATGCATATTATATGAAATAATTTGAAGTTACCTCAATAATGTTGATAATTTAACTATATTAGTGAAGAATTATATTCTATTCACCGCTCATGTTCACTCTTTTTCATAGAAAAATGCTTCAGAATTGCACACTTAAGTCATTGAAACGGTTTTTTAGTCACAAGTTTTCAAAAAGAAATGAAATAAACGGATTTTACAAAAGCTGAAGATTAGAAATATTAAAAGAATAAATAGAAGCTTTAATTTCCTTGAGTTTATTGGCTGTAGTTTGAGCTTTATTTTGGAGTAACATTTAAATTTCCTTTAATAAGCGATAGAAATATTTTAAACTGCTATTGGAGTATATTACAAGCACATATTTTTATCTTAATTTGTATATGAATAAATCTGACACTTTTATGCATTAGGGGGCATAGTCCAAAATACACATTTAGCGATATGCTGTTTTCTCAGAATATTCTAAAACAGAAATATTAATTTTGTTGATTTCGGAATCGCTATAAAAAACTATTTAGGTGTATGCAATTTCAGGCTCAAAACTGAACCAGTTGCATCATAATTAATTTCAGAAAGAGTAAGAATGAGTATTTTCTGTAATATCTTGTGCATCAAATTATACACATTTAGGAAGAGTTTTTGATAAAGTATCGGAAATCCATAAAATTACATTTGGTTCCATGTTTCATGGCTGCTTTAAATCTTAATAACTCGATTAAAAATCTTTGCATTCAAAACAAACAGTTAAAAGGAAATTTAAATATTCCAACAGCTGCGTATTTCGCGTAAAAAATCTTTAAATACGTAAAGAATGAAACACAATATTTAGCACAGTTCGGGAAGTTGCATTCCATAAATTGCGCAGTATTACGTTCTACATGAAATTATGAAGCACTTTTTCCAATTAAAATTATATTTAGCATCACTAATATAAAAAATGCCCCACAAATTAACAATGAACACCAATTTTTATAATTAAATGGAAAAAATTTCTATTTATTATCAATAAAGAACGAACTTCCCAACAAACACTTTATGCTTTACCGAATACTGATGGAACAAAGACAAACGGCATGGTCAAGTAGAATGGCAATCGATACAGCCAAGCAATGCCACCATTCACACAGGAAACAAATGATATCTTTTCTTAATCCAACAAAGGGACCTAACAATGGCATGTCCGAGAACTTTCTTTTTCTGATAATTCAAAGATAACTAAGACAATGAAGGAGGTTCCAAAAACCCATCAAGCACACAAGAATACCATAACAATCTTAACTACTGTAAAAAACGCAAAGAAAAGAGAGAATAACTGTGTGAACCAGTAAGAAAAGGAACAACTACAGATGACAAGGGAGACAAGCGTTTGACACTTCCCGAATGACAGATGAATGGTCAACGCTTCGTTCAAATCTATCACCAGTGGACAAAACTCCCTTTATACACAGCTGTAGGCTGCGCTTTAAGAGGCGGTGTTCCGCATTTTGTTTCGCCCCTTGTCTATCTATTGGAGGCATCATGTTTTCATGAAAGGAAAAGCAATTTGTCTCTTTATCCTGCGGACTGTTTGGATTCGACGCGGCGCATCAATAACACTAAGTGACGGCGTTAATATTTCATCCTGGATAGATGTTACTGTCTCTCGTCTGACATTATTGGATTTCAGCGTTTGTGGTTTTTCTTGCCGTGGAAGTGTCCTCTTTATACAGATAATATTTTAGCAGAAAGGAGAGACTGGACATGTTACTGCACATAAACCCGCAGGAATTGCATTCATAAGATCTTCGAATTAATGAATAAGTCAGATTTAGATTCTATAGTAGTTAATTGTTGATAATTACGTAAGGAAAACTGAATTAACAACCATTAAATAAGTTATAAAACCATTAAGTGGAAGATTCAGTAACAAGTAGGCAGTATTTTTTTCTATAAATCCATGCTGCTTATTGGAAAAGATTGGTATAGATTGGTTAATGCACAAAAATAACATTTAGATTACAGGGATTTGGTTTCCTTTAATTAAACTAACGTCTGGTTCAGACAGCAACAAAAGGGCTACTTGAGTACGGACCTCGTAATTTTGACCCTCGGTCAGATGACGAGGACGACATCTGAGCTCTCTGGTAAGCCCCTCTCCAAAATTCCGCACCACACCAAAGGGATTACGTTTGACCCCTACCTATGATTTAACATGCAAAAGGCCCAATACATGATGGATCTTCAGTGGAATCGGGTTTCGAACTGGAGGCCTCCGATTGCGTTGGCCGACACTTTACCACTATGCCACCGTGGCCTTAGATTACAGGGGAATGAAGTCACAAAGCAAAGATTTAAATTGGGAATTTTTGAGAAGAAGAAGAAGCTTTTTTCACTTTTTCATGTCGTTAAATGATAAGATTTGTGAGACTTTTCGAACAGTCTCTAGGTTACCTACTCGTGCTTTCCCTCTTTATCAATAAACATTAGCACAATGGATGATAAAAAGGTGTAGATAAAACTTTCCACAAAGATATTAGGAAAGGCGCAGATTTGTTAAAAATGGAGAGCAAATACAAATCTTATATTGTATAAATGTATTAAATGCAAATATTATCAATTTCAAACAAACATCACAATTTACGGAAAATTTTGCGAGATAAAATTTGCTGATCTTCCGGTATTTAAAGTTCAGATCTGATATTTAAATCAAACGCTAAGGTCCTTCTTTGCCTGCTGTTACATCAAAAATTTTATAGTATTGTAGTATCATTTTTGAAATGTCAAAGTATGGAAATTCCATAGCTAGAGTTAACTGAAATACAGAACTTACGGCGAATCGAATAGGATACGACCAAAAAATCCTTACTCGATAAGTGCAATCAAACCATCTCTCTGAATAAAGTTAGAAGTGACACTGTATTATTCCTCTGATTTGAAACCAAATATGATCTTCTTCATGAAACCCAACAAAATTTTGAAAAAAAATTGATATTTCTTTTACATATGTCTACCCATGGACGAAGTGACCTTACTTTATAGTCATGACTCCAAGGTCGAAGAATCGCAGACTTAATTTCAACTGCATTTTTCCCTGTATGTCGACCAGGAGCACTTTAAATCTGTTGTGGATTAAGCTTCAGAATGCAGTGGAAACTCAGGCATTGTCGTTGTCCTTTGACAGCGATTCAAAATTATGATGCAAGTTCCAAAATGCACTTCAAGTAGCCTTGTATCTGGATGTTGATCAAACTTACCTTATGTACTATATATCTTACGTAAATTATGATTAAAGAATAAGTATTGACAATATTACTACAAGGAGTCATGAAGATGGTGTATAACCTGTCATGTATCTGACCAGCATTGTATAATTCTAAACATGGTAAGATGCACTTACATATGTTCTGTGTGCAGCTATTACAATTTTGAAATATAATCAGTTGGTGAAAAATATGAATTGCAATTTTCGTTATTCTTAAAATAATTTTAAATTTGAACCTGTATTTACATAAATATCTATACGGCACTAATAAAATAAATAAGTAAAACGAACAAATATAACCTATATTCTGATAAATAAATATATGTATTGCAATAAATAAGCAAATGCAATGGCTAATCTGCAATATTATGAAAAGTTTAGCATGTCATCTATTTAGAGCAACGGACCAATTTTACGACATTTGGCATAAAAAAAGCTAAAAGAATGTGTAAATGACTGAAAATATTATGAAAAGTATATATTTTTGTAAAATCCAAGCGATCATAATACGAGTCATAGGATGCGGTGGTCTCTGAAAGCGTAAGATATGATTACGACACCGGACATCAGCGAAAACAGTTGGTTTTTAAAACCTCTTGAACGATAAACAATTATTCAAAAACGACGGAATTACGTTAAAGATAATAAAAGCTTGTAAATATTTATTTATATAATCTGAACTTATTAAAAGGTATTTGAAGGTGTGTTTTAATCTTTTCTATATTGTGAAACTAAACGCTACGGTCAATTAGTAAGTCGTAAGCCTTACATAAAAATGTTCAGGTTATTAGCAAACAAAAAGGAAAAAAATTACTCATTAAATCTTATTTTTTTTAAAAAAATTGAGCATAGGTTTGCCACCATTCAGGTGTTTTTATTAGGAAGCGTCTCGCAATGCTAGGAACAACGTTTCACTCCTAAGCAATCCAGAATGGTCGAATAAAAGACCATCTAACATCTCTCCTGATGCCACGGCATATAGAGATCCTTTACCCATCCCTTAAACTCTCCCCATTAATCTATATTTTAGGAATGGCAAGGAACATGATCTTTCCCAAACACCCCCTTTACCGAGATCGAAACGGCATTGGAGGAGAGTAAGACCCAAAAAATCCTTAGATTCTCTCAGAGAAATGCGATTTTCCCTCCATTCCCTTTTATCTTTTACCTCCTCTTGAGAAGGCGATACATTTCGCGGCACGAACCTTGGATACGTAATGTGGAATCCGAAATGTACGGAGAGTGGTATGCGCCGAAAAAGCACAAGGAAGGATGGATCGGGGAGTGAAGGACCAACAGAAGCACGCGGTTATAAATATTGATGAGACTTCGACTAGGTAGAATTTCAGGTTGACGCCTGCTGCCGTTTGTTCCGGAGTTAGCATAAGAGGTAGAAAAAAGGTAAGTTTGAGTTCGTCTCTTTTGCGGGCTGAATCTTTGTTATTTGTTGAGAAAGTTGTTTAAATTAGAATAAAAATCAGCTCTTCGAGGCGATTATTATGACGATATTTTTGCAAAAATTTTAATATTCGTTCGAAATAGTTTTGAGTGACAAATTTCCTATTATTATTATTGTACATCTTTTATCGAGTTAGCGTTAGAGGTAGAAAAAGAGGCACAAGTTTGAGTTCGTCTCTTTTCTCGGTAGGTACTTTGTTATTTGGTGAGAAAGTTGTTTAAATTAGATTAAGAAATCTGTTATTCGAGACGATTATTATGACGATTTTTGTCTACATAAATTTTAGTATTTTTTTGAAACAGTCTTGAGTACAAAATTTTTCTATTATTATTGTAAGTCTTTACTACAAAAAATGCGGCCATTTTTTCTGTTAAGACTGTAATCAAGTTTATTAATATTTTTTTCAAGAAATAATGATTTCGTTTATTCGTTTCATCAGATTAAAATGCATTTCGAACCTGCACGAGATCTCCCTATTAGCATAAGATATTGCACGTTATCTCTACGATGTTGTTCCGATATTCTGTATGTCGTGCAATATTGCGATAACAATATTGTAGCGTATCTTGTGCTAATAGGGCTGTTTGGGACGGATTTCAAAACTTTTAATGCTTGTCAGATGATGAGGTTATACCTAAACGTCCGAGTTTTCCCCAAATTATGCATTAGCATTTAACTTTGGCGCCACGAAAGCTTTATAGTGCACCAGGACAACATACACAGAACATCATCTGAGGAATGCGTCGTGAATCACGATTCTGAAATTCCAAATTCTTTGTACAAAATGACAAATTTTGAAGACATACAAAAATGAGAAGTTCAAATCACAAAGAATAAAAGAATCTTAATATCAATTTCAGTTCATTTAGAGACACAGGTAAAATTAATTTAAAAAGTGATCCGTGGATACAAGCTCTATCTAATAAGAAAATGTTTCATTTTGCCAGAATAATTTTCTTTTTTACTTTCTCGTATACGTGATACGAAAGAAATTAAAGAAGCATAGAGAAAAAGTATTATAATCGAAAATAAGTCGAGATATTGATGAATTCCCAAGTTTTTTACCTTCTTGCGTTCGAAAAAGCGTTTTCATATTTATGTCTGTCTGCCTGCTATTGTATCTGTAAATACTAACACTCAAAGACGGAGCAGTTTAGTCAAATGGATTTGGTATGCCATCTTAACACCATAATTCTAATATGTCTAAATAGTTCCATTCCCTAAAATTCCTTTTTCCTTCCTTCTGTTTTGTCTTTTTGAATATAGACGGCGCCATGGTTCTAGTTTGTTTTAAAAATAATTGCGGATTACTTATTTTAATAGAAACTTAACGTGGGATTGTGATAACGTGAAGACATTTTTTTCTCTATTCTGCGTGGGGTAAGTTTATTTTTATGATAGCTGCTATTATTAACAGCTAGATGGCTAATATGTTTAAATCAAACTTATTTGCGTTTTTATGTTTGTGTTTGATTTTCCTTTTTCTTTTAAAATTATACTTTTTGATGAACCTCCTTTGTCTTTCTGTTGGGAAATTTAAGGCTAAGAGAAGCTATATTTGGCGTAATGCAAGATTCTTACAGAAAAATTTCCCAATTATTTTGAATCCATTTCGAATAAAGTCCTTAGCTCTTGATAAAATGGACTAGAATTGATTCCTTGCTTGTTTAATTCGATGCCCTCTGAGTTTTTATTAGTTTTTTGGATTTTTTTGAATAATATTGACTTTCATTGTTCTTTGTTTTTTGTTCGCAGCTGCAATTGCGCGCTACTTAAACATTGTATAACAAAAAATTATTGTCTAAATTTTATGGCCTAAATTTTATAGTTTAAATTTAGTTATTTTGTTGTTTCTGTTTAAAGTTTTAGTTAAATTTATTATTTTAAAATTTATTCTACATTTTATAGTTGATTGTTTTTAAGCTCTATAATTCTAGATCGGTATCAAATTTATTAACAGATCTATGAATGGAAAGTGTTTTCCCTCCCTTGTGCACGTGAATGCAAGTTCTCGAAAATGCATCGAAGTCAGGCTAGAAGGTATTATTTATTTATATGATCTTTATACCAAATAAATTTTAAAATGTTCTCAAATTTTGCAAATCGGTCGAAGAGAAGAAGTGCAATACGCATTTTCGATTCTTTTCACTAGACTAAGAAGCTCAGCACAAAACGTTCCATATTGTGTTATACAAGAAGTGCAAAGGGAAGACACTTCCACTGGTTTCTCTATAAATGGCTAATTAACAAAGATTATAAATATTGAAGAATTTTAAATCGATTCGAGTTTAAATCCATATTTAAGATTCTGAAAAAATATCCATATCTGATTTATCTTTCAATGACTAAAAGAAAACAACAAAAATCGTTTAGCATTAAATAACGCCTTGCAATATACCAATTTCCGTTATTAGTTTCAAGATAATCCAGTTTATTCGCGAGAAAAATAAAATTTTATTAAAGTTATAAAAATTATTTAAATATTACAAACTTATTTAAAATATTTGTTTACCATTCAATCAATTATAACTGAAGCCCGAAAAATTCTAATATTTCAAGAAAAAAATTGAAAAAATTTCACATACACTGTGGTTAAATTGAATAAAAAGTAACCGAACCAACCTTAATAAAATGTTTTTAAAAAGTCTAAACCATAATATAAGGCTCATAAAAAATAATAACATTTGAATCAACCAACACAAACTTCTGTTCTTGCCATGAAAACTAGACGAGGAATATCGGGAAAGAAGGTAACCCCATCCCTCGAAAAAGGGAGAAAAGGGGAAAAAAATCTCCGAAATTGAGCGAAAGTCCTGGCAAAGAGTGTCCGATTTTTCTTAGCTCCAGCTCTGATGGATGAAGTAAGGTTTATCAAAACCTCATTTTCTCCCCTTCCCTCTTTCGCACCCCCCTCCTTTCCTTCTCACACTTCCATTTTCTTTTTTTTCTTTATTTCCACACTCGTCTATTTTATAGAGAAGTCCTTTTTTGCTAAATGCCCGACTCCCCTTTTCAACGAGATCGCTGGAGCGAGAGTGAAAAATGCGATAATTGCGCCGATTCTGGCGTCCCGGGCCCAACGTCCCGTCCCCCTCATAAGAAGCAAGGGAGGGAAAAAATGTGTTCGTGCATAATTTTTTTTGTTCCATGTTGTTATTATAATGTTTCGCGTTATTTACGAGGGGCATGTTAATAAGGTGCAGCGCTAGAAGAAATGTGTAGACCACCTGATGTACAGCCGCTCTAGTTATGTGGGAGGTGCTACTTTTTTTTCATCATATTTTTTTAACTACGTTGAATGATGTAAAACTGGAAATTGTGCATGCGTTAGAGGATTTTTTTTAAATCTAAAAAGGTGTTATTTCATAAACGAGGCTTGAAACTTTCGAGTCAAAGAAAATAAAGAATTAAGAAATGCTGTTAAGCTTTCAAAATAAAGTTTATTTGCTTCTATATGTTTGCCTTTATTTTAAGGGCGGAACAGATGTTGTACCTTGTTGGAGCCTGGTACAACTGCATAATTTTAGAGTGTCACTCCTATTATCTAGTTAATCTGTTGGTTTCTATTCCCCCTGTGTATCGTTCCATTTCCTTCTCCTACCGTATAGTACTATATACTCGCGATTAATAGAAGGATTTTTATTTTTATTGTTAACTAGCCGCCTTCGGGGACCAGCTTGATTGCGGAAATAAAATATCAAATAAATTCTCTTATGCATAATTTTATATTCATGTCTCCCTTAACAAAGTACTACTTTAAATTGCTATAGACATTTAATCCGCGTTCTTTTTGCAGCCTTGCACTTGTTCTGATCATTGTCTACATTAACATAAAATACGCATTTCATTTAAACATTAAATTGGCGCGGCACATTTTACATCCAGTTGCATGCTAATTGGATTAAAATACGCTGATAAAAATAATTACACCTTAGCAGCGATAATCATTCAGTTTACTGGATTATTGCATTATATATTTGCTATCTTGAAGATTTAATTTGAGGATCAAATTTTATTTACAGATTTCACAAAAAAATCAAATAAAAGAAGAAAGTAAAATCCAGTAAGATAATTTCTTAGATTTCAATAATGGAAGAGAAACACGCTGTTAAATATTTGTTTCAACAATGAAAACGGTTTGAAACGCGTTGCGGCAATGAAAAGTATTGTAAATCATGCAAAAAAATATTTTTTAAAATTTATTAAAATTAGAGAAAAATCGTGCGTCAACTTAATCGATATCATTGAAAAGGTAATTTTTTGAACTTTCAGGAGGTGTAAGAATAATTTTTGTGCTTTAATATGGTCGGAAGTTAATGAGGGAAAACACCAAAATTTCGCTTACTTTTTAATTAATTAAAATTCCAATTAAATTTTCGAAAAAAGGGTTTCGAGGTGCACATTCCCATCTTCCAAATTATGTTTGTGCCAAATTTCGTAGCTCTAGGTCCAGCGGTCGCCCTGTAGAGCGCCAACACACACACATTCTCCTTTATTATTTAGTAGAGATAATAAATTTATTTCCATCGGAGAAAAAGTAAAACAGGCATAGAAAGCAGCGTAAGAGAATAATAATATTCGAAGTTTTTGTTTCAACTTTAAAATTGCTACATAGGAATTTGAAATCTGTACTTTAATGTTAAATATAAATTCATTTTTCTCAGACCTACATCTTAAGGAAAGAAATAAGTTCACAGATAAGTAAAGATAGAGAAGGATTTACAAAATAATTATACTGAGAAAGAAAAAGTATAAAATAACAAGATTTCGAATTATCAATTTAAGGATGAATCTAAAACAATTCTCCTAATTATGATTTATTTCTGTACATAAAACTTCGAAGGATTCCTGTGTCATTTGCATTTCCATTGCTTTTTCTGCTAGATTACTTATATAACTGGAAAGAAACATTTACAGAGTTTTGAAAGCAGTTTTTTTTCTGGTGTTTCTTGGAGTGAAACCCGTGCTCTAAGAATCAGTTGATTTCTAAATCCATATTTGACACGTTCCGTTGGATTGATATTTTGACGGAAATTTTGAACAATTACTATAAAGCAAAATTTTAACTGTACGCATGCTTTCGGGTTGCTTTAAGCGGGCCGTTTACCGTTGGTCTATTTTAGAATTTTTGGTACTAGGGAAGGAAAAACCAATCGTCAAGTCGAAAACCTAGGAAATTGGGAGCAAATGATTAGAAGTGGTGGAACTCCAACGAACTCAAAATCCAAAGCTTCATCCGCCGCTTCCAGTTTGCGACCTCGATGCGAGGTTAGCGATAAAGCAAAGAATCTGCCTACTTTGGAACCTCGCGTCGAAGCTAGAAATGAAACTCGAAATCCCCCGTGTCGGGGAAGAGGAGAAGTGGGTGGGAAGAATTCTGCGACTTTGAACCTTGGCTCAAAACAAACTTTGGAACATCCGTGAATGTTTTGCCTAATTTGTTGACTAAAATGAGTGGAATACAAACCAGTTGTTAGGACAAACGGGTTAGCCTATCTTTCTCGTGAATGCCCATCTTTAGATCCAGATGTTTTGTGTCACAGGGGCCATTAGTTTGGCTATGATGCGCCAGACAAGAGTGGGAGTGATATCAATGTGAAAAGAAATTAAAACAATGGTGGAATGATAGAAGTAAAAAAGTACTGATTTAAATAAAACCACGCTTTATATCAGTGAATAAAACTTCATGGGCATTAAAAATGCAAAAATTTGAACATTTGGTGTTTGAACAAATAAATTGGTTAAGGAAATTGAAGGCGTTTAAAAAAAAAAAACTTGAAACGATGGGTATTACAGTTTGGGCAGTCTGAAAGTATATGGCGGACATGTGACAGTTACATCGCAAGCGCATTGGTGGTTCCTCTCCAAGCAACAAGTGGAATAAATCTGGTATGTCCAATGCGCAAATGAGTTACAGGAACATTCGCTTTCTTATTCGTTAATGAGAGCCACTGTTGCACAACGGGTTTCACAATATGAAGTTTGGTATTAGTCTCTGAATCCCACTGTCCCTGGCGTTTGGAATGAAGGAGCATTTTTAAGCGCTTTCTTAAATCCTCTACAGGAATAGAGATAGTAATTGGGACAACTGCAGATTTGGAAGCCCTGTCTGCTTGCTCGTTACCCACAATTAAAACACGAGATGGTACCCAACAAAGCATAATAGTAAAACCTCGTGAAGTGAATATATTAAAAAGGTCTAAAATATTTAAAACCAAAGGGGGTTGCTCTACCAAGTTGCATGTTGTGCTATAAACCTACGAAAGGGATAAAGAGAATTTATGCTTAAATTTGATGACACTTAGAATTAGACTTTCAACGATGGAAATTGAAATCTCGTTTCCATTTTGTCTAATCCCAGCATTCGATTATTTTTTAGTATTTACATTTGTTTGCAATAAGGAAGTTTGATCTTAAACGTACTGTTCTTTCAATATTTTAAAGGCAAAACATCATTATTTTAGAATAGGAATTTTAAATCTTTTTCTCTGAAAATCCGGAAAAAATATTGTTACAAACATGGAAAGTCGCTTGCCAGCAATGTGAGCCTTATCGTTGTGAAGAGAGTTTTACAAGGTTAAGCATGTAGTGACCTCAGCGACTGTTCCGGGACCCCTGACCTTGGCGACGAACTTGGCGACCATTTTGGCGACAAATAGATGATTCCAGAAAATTCAACCCTTTTCTTAATATTTCTATTAGGAAAGGGAATAGGCGTGAATATGCGAGAAACTCCTTGTGACGTCACGGCCTGTCGGGGGGAGTATATAAAAAATAAATTGAATTTTTAATTTTATAAATTGAAAATTTCTATCAAGTTTTCGACAAAATCCGATCATGAGGAATCTGTCTGGCAGTCTATGTGCATGAGATCACAATAATTCAGAAACGCAACGAGTTTGATTGATGGAATTTTGCATATGAATTTTGTACCAGAATTAGAAATTTGTTTTAAATTTGGGACCAGCGGCAACAAAGGGTTGACTGTCTGTTGGTTTTTCTGTTTGTGGATAGATGAACGTAAGGATGGCAGTTATATCGACAATAACCGGTCTTCGATTATTCAGGTTTTTTCACCTACAGTTTAACCTAGCGGTTATAACCGCTCAAAATAACCAGTTTTCTTTTGTTTTTTTTTATATTAAGACAAACGCCGTTTGTAGACAAAATCTTTTATTAATATTGTTTCTACTGGAAATAAATCCATTGCCCAATATTTATCTGTTCCAAAAGACTTTTTCAGTAATCCTCCAACCAACAGACGCCACGAGGAAGCGATTGTCGTTGATTGGCCTAAGATGATGAAATTCAGAGCTTCTTAACTTGGTAAATTTTAGTCTAATAGTACCTAAAATTGAGCCTATCTTCCGATCCGGTGTTTTGACCCGGTTATTGTATTTAAAAAAATAATCGGTTATAACCGGAACAAACAAATAACCGAAAAAACCGGTTAACCGAAACAGAAAAACCAGTTTTCGGTTAAAACCGGTAGGTTTTTGCTATCCCTAATGATACCTCAAAATACCAGTGAGCTTAGATAAATGAAATTTGGTATGTGGTATTGGCATCATGACTCTAGGTCTGCATTATATGTTGAATTAATCACCGAAGGGAAGAGGTCGAAATACATACTCAATACTTACACACCGCTGTACTAAAAAGCTAAATACAAAACCAGCCGTATAGTGCAAGCATGCGAGCAAAGTCGACGTCAGAACTCTCCCGCTGGTAAGCAAGTATGGGTATAATATCTTGGCATAAACTGTCTGTATAAACTGCGGCGAAACCAGTTGAAAGCCTAAAGCAGGCCATTCACATCCCTTCTAAAATGAAATTTTTGGAACATGGGAAGGAAAAAGGAATGATCAGTTTAAAAAACCGATGGAAATTGGAATAGCTGAATGACAATACTGGAATTCAAACGAACTGAAAATCCAACATTTCATTCACCGATTCCAATTTGGGGCCTCGATTAGAGGGTAGCGGCACATCAAAGGATCTGCCTACATTGAGACCTCGCGTCGAGGGTAGAAATGAAACTCGAAATCTTCCGTGTACGGGAAGAGGAGAGTGGGTGGGTAGAATTCTGCGACTTTGAACCTTGTCTCAAAACTAACTTTGGTGCCTCCGTGAATGACGTGCCTCATTTTTCGACTTGAATGGATGAAAAAAAAGCAGTCTTAGGACAATTGGAATGGAATTGAGTACATATGAATACCGATCTTAAAAACTACGTGTTAACAAAACTATGTTCATATAAAAAATGAAAATTATGCTGTTAACCTAGTGTCACGTTTAATTAAAGAGTATGAAAGATGCGATTATAATATCTTGTCGACACCTTAAATATCATAATAAAAGCAGCCTCTTTTAAGTAAATAAAAAGATTAAAATGTGGTCTCTGTTCAATTTTATTGACTTCAAATCTTTTAATAATTATAATAATATAATATAAATCAATAAATAAACTCTTCAGTCATTAGGGTTAAATCCTCATGCACTTGTGTAACGCTATCCACCTTTATTAAAGCATCATCAATGAAAAGACAGCGAGAAATATTTTTAAAAATGATGTTCAATTCCATTAGCTATTTGTAATCATTGCTAAACAGAAATTTCCGTGACTCTGACACAGTATGGCTGCCTTCACACGTCGGGTTATATGTTTGTTTTAAATGCTTTCGATCTTTTGTTTTAAATTCTATAAAATACACCATTGCTACGAAGAAAGTGGTACAACACTTTTTATAGTTTTTCTTCTAAATAGTCAAGATAAGCCCAGACTTCACTTTTTAGTTGTTAACTAAAATAAACTGAACTTCCATCTCGTCTATAATCTTATGTTTTTCTCCACGTTCAGTCGCCAAAACTTTAAAAAACCAATATTGGCATCTTGATTCTGTTGGCAGCAGCTCCACTACGACTTCTTCCCTTTTCTTTATTCCCCTTGTTTTCTTTATTTTTTCTGACCCGGTAACCCCTATCTCTAGTTTTCTTCTTCGGAACTTAAAGAGGGGATGTGTTACTAATGGTTGTTTCTACACACTCCGGTCATCAAGATCCTTTTTTTTCGGTTCTGTTCCGGTTCACTTGGCGAGATTAGGCGAGTTCCGGCTCAAGCCGATATCTGCCGATTTGGCACTTCTTTGTGCTCTATGAAAAGATATTCCAAAGGGAAAAAAGGGAATTTTTGTTTGCCTCCGTGTTATTCTTGGTTAATCAAGGTTTTCATTTGGTTCATATCGCTGCCTGGAGACTGTGGTCTTATCAACTGGTTTCAGAGGAGAGTGATAGAAAAAAACAAGATACTTGCTTATCAGTTGAAGAACTTTTTAAGGTTTTATTAAATGCTTGTTTAGAAGCGCTGGTCGTGTTTTTTTCTTCAGAATTTGTTGTTGTCTGATAATGTCTGGATGAAAAATTAGAGAAATTGAGTTTTTTTCGCCAAAAAGAGGAGAGCTCGTTTTTGTAATTGCCTAAAAAGTGTCATCTTTGTCATTTATCAAGTATTTACAATGTGGTGTGTTCAGATAAACGGTTTTTTAGTCTGGATAATTTATCTTGTTTTTGAGTCAGTTTTCCATTAGATAAATTAGCATTTTCTGAATTTGCAACCCATTAGAGCCAAATATTACACCAGAATAGCACACTTATCATTCCCTAAGTTGTAAAAAAACTGCTTGAAAATAAGGTAAACATATTATTTCGAACAATATTTAAATACTACAATTAGTTCTTTCATTACGGATTTTTTTGCGTATAGAATATGCAGATTTTATAAATATTTGAAACTCGAAAGATATTATCAAATTATTAATCCTTATTTCATATTAAACAACTGCGTACTATTGATTTGTCGTTATTTATTTTAGAAAATTTATGATAAATGCTTAAAATAATAGTTGAATTAAATTCATTTACATTTGAAAAGTTTGTTAAAGTAGCGAAGTTTATTTTATGACAGGAATAAATGAATGATTTATAATGGTTATTGATCTCTTGAAGTTAGCATGAATAATTCAAAGCACTTTATAGAATCATCTAATCTTAATGTAATTAAAAGTCATTGTGGGTATGTGGAAATATATGTATGTGGGTATGTTCTGCATCTCCAATCTCTCTCATCCTTCTAAACCACTGCACCGATTTCAACCACACTTTTCATACTTATTATTTAAGATGAAGATACCTGTGAACTCTTTCAAGTTCGAATGTTGATTAAACACTCAGTTAGTTAAAAATTAATCGAAACCGTTTTTTCATTGTAACTTTGAATCAAATTGTTCCCAAACAATTTTTATACCTCCTTGAGCTTCAAAATTTTACCTTTTCAATGATACCAGTTTGATATATGCGTAAATTTTCCTTCAACTTGTTCTTCTTCTTCTTTCTTATCCTTCTGATCTGAATCAGGTCAGATCCCTCGTCAGATCGTTTGCCTTCATCTCCTCCAACGCGAAATCCGGTCGCTTAAGCAGGTCATCATACATCAAGGAAACACAGTCAAGTAGATGTTGCGGAGTGGTCTCAATCGTGTTGCACTTTGTGCAGATATTTAACTTCTTATCACCAAGAGATAATCTGAGGGTTTTTAAATGACCGGATGATAAGCGACCTAAAGCTGTTTGGTCTTTTCTATCCCCCTTAAAATGTATAGTAGCACCGGGGCCTTCAATACGATACCATGAATGAGCTGGTGGATGTCTCCAAGAAATGTTAACAAAAGGGCTTTCTTCTTGAATATAACTCAAGGTAGGTCAACTTGTTATTACACCAAGGATTAATCAAATTTACATAAATCACTCCTTTTATATACTTCTTACAGAAGGATATATATTAAGAACAGATGCATGCATTGAGTAAATAACCTATTCATAATAAAAGCAAAACTTTGTGCTTCATGCAAAATAAAATTTGCTCTCGTACTTTGTTATCATATTTCTCGCCATCGCATTGAATAGAAAATGGCAAATCATTTTGAAATGTTATTATTTTATTTTTTCTTGATGATGAAAAAATTTTATCTCGTAAAAGCTTTAGCAAGAAAGAAAACAACACACCCAGTAGGAATGTAAACTTCAAAGAGCAAATTAATTTTCAAATATCCTAATGTTGCAATCATCTTAAATTTTCGATATCAACTCCAGATTAACAATCTATTTATTAACGATCTATCCAGAGGATATTATGTTAGTTTTTTTTAATGTGTTCATGTTATTTTTAGTTTTACTATGTCAATAATTTTTTAAATTTTTTTCTAGATGATCAGAAAAATAAATTTACCTCGCATGAACTTTAACGAGGAAGGAAACAACATATCCGAGTGTAAACTTAAAACAGCAAATTAATTTTCAACAGTCATAATGTTGCGAATTTCTTAAATTTCCGAAAAAAGCTACAGATTAATTATCTATTTATTAAATAAAAATTTCACATGATATTAAGAAATGTGTTATTTCTTTTGATCAAGCAGATCTTTTGAACGTGCCCCTTGGAAAATTTGTTCACATTTTTCACCCTCAGATTCATATTTCTCAACATCTCTTTGAGTAAATAATGGCATATCATTTTAAAAATGCAATTCTTTTATTTTTCTTGACGATCAGAAAAATAAATTTACCTCGTATAAAGTTTAACGAGAAAGGAAAAATCACACCCAGTGGGAGTGCAAACTTAAAACAGCAGATTAATTTTCAACATTCCTAATGCTGCGATTTTCTTAAATTTCCGAAATCAGCTCCAGATTAATGATCTATTTATTAAATAAAATTTTCAGCGGGTATTAAGAAATATGTTAGTTCCTTTGACCAAGTACATCTTTTGAATGTGTCCCTTGGAAAATTTCGCCAAAAATTAATACCTTTCCAAGGTTCTTAACTGTGTAATTACGTATATCATTTCTAGCTACACATCATTAACCTCGCTCTACTGGTCCAAATACCAGGTTTCAGAGAAGCGATATTTTAAATTTACTTCTTTCCAAGATAAAATTAAACTCTTTTAAATTTTCTTAAATGGAAGTATTTTTAAACTCAGCAAATCATTATTAAGTACCGAATCTCTCCACTGGATAGAAATTATCTTCCTTGCTAATCAAGTGGAATCTGAAAAGTAGGATCTGAGGGAAAAAAAAGGGATTTAATATTCTCATGGGTTTGCCATTTTATTTATTTAATTTTGAGTATTCAGATTAAAAGACGACGTTTTATTAAAGATTTTTCTCGGCGTAAATGGATCGTCGCTGAAGTTTTGCAGTTTTTGTTTTTAAACTGAAGTTCGGGTTTAAAAATGGCGATATATTAGTTTTTTATCTCCGAATTCATTCATGGAACATGGATGGATGAAAAAGAACAAACAGCTTAAAACAGCTTAAAATTCTACGAGACCACTCTTTCTTCACTTTCCATTTTAAAATTTTATTTTTATATTTTCTAATGTACCGTTTAGAACGTTTCTAAAAATAGAAATAAAAAAAATCAGAGAAACCATGAAAATGTAGATATTTTGCAACACTATCAAATCATTAATAATAACTTTCACTAGTATAACTTAAGTCTAAGCGACTGAAACATAACAAATTCAATGTGAGTGTTCATTTTCCAACTAAGGTCATTCGGTTAAAGTTCCGCTAATAATTTTATTTTGTGTTATAATATGCTATATGCTTTAAGAATTAATTCTGCATCATGGACGAAGCGTAATATCAAGAGTTTTGATTACTGTGGAATTATATTAATTCCCCGTTTAGAAACAACGTGAGTGCTATTTTGGAGAGCACCTTCTAATTTCGAACCGAGTAAGATGACGAGGACACACAACTGAAACTGCACTTCCCGTCTAAGGGATGACGTTTAAAGCAAGTGTTTTAGCGAATCATCAATTTAGTGTCTCAGAAAATTATTATACTGAATCTCTCCCACTGGATATAAATGATTTTCCTTGTTAATCGAGTGGAATCTGAAAAGGATAATCCGAGGGAAAAAAAGGGATTAAATATTCTCATGGGCTTTCCTTGCAATTTATTTAATTTTGAGTATTCAGATTAAAAGACGCTTTATTAGAGATTCTTCTCGGCGTAAATGGTTCGTCGAGGAAATATAACAGATTTTGTTTTAAAATTTTAGTTGAGATTTAAAAATGGTAATACATTATTTTTTATCTCTAAATTCATTCATGGAACTTGAGTGAATTGAAAGAAAGTTATTTAGACTAAAACAGCTTAAATTTCTACTGAACTCCCTCTTTCTCTACTTCCCTTTTTAAAATTTTATCTTTAGATTTGCTCGTTTCGAAAGATATAAATAAAAAACTCAGAGAAACCAGGCAAATATAGTTATTTTTTAACACTATCGAATAATTTATAATAATTTTTACTAGTACGGATTAAGTCCAAGCGACTGAAATACACCAAAGTAAATGCTATTTTCTAATTAAGATCATTCAGTTAAATTTAAGACCTCTAATAATTCTTATTCTTTTTGTGTTATGATATGCTACTTGCTCTAAGAGTTGATTATGTATCTAGGACGGCGCGTAATATGAAGAAGTTATATTAACGTCCGTTTAGAAACAGCGTAAGGGCTATTTTAGGGATGACCTCGAAATTTCGAACCGCGTCGGATGACAAATGAACCTGCATTCCCCTCTCCAAGGGAGGACGGTTAACCCTCGACTTCAGATTTAACGCACACCAGATTTGCATGTACGGCTAATCTTAGGTGGAATCAGGTTTCAAACTCAGAATCCTCCGATCCCGAAGCAGAGAGTTTATCTCGAGGCCTTATGGCAAGAATAATCTGAAAGCAACAAATTTTTGAAATCTTAATTAGAAAATATTCGTTCTGTAGGAGAATAAATATCTCAAGGCATTCTTTAACTCTTTAACAATGGCACTGTTTTCCTCGCCATTCAATGAAAAGCATCTGATCGCCCGAACCGTCATTACAGGGTTAAAAAGTGAGATTCTGATCGGCAAATAGTATCAGGGAGCAGTATAAGGAATGTAGTGTCCAGCTTGCAAGTCATTGGGAGATCAGATCTGTCTTTCCTTTGGCCACAACAATGCTTGTCTCTTGTCTTATTAGCAATGGATCTAGTGTGTGGTAACAGCTTCGTCCTGCATGCGCTGTCTACCTTGCGCATTCATAGTGGAGAGCTTAGTACTATGAAGGCACAAGCATCATCCGTCATCTCTCTTGCTTTGCTTTATGTTCCTGTTGTCGACATGTTAATTTAATTATCATTTACTTTACTTTTACCTTGTTAAGTTTATTAAAGTTGTGATTGTTATTATGAGTTAGTTCCTTCAGTGTTGCTTGAAGTTTCCTCGCCCCTGCACGAGCCAGTTCACACACGCATGTCTGGAAACGGTGATTTGCACCTTCCAAGTTACCTTGCCTAATGAGATACAGTAGCTACTCTCTTTTTTTACAGCAATTAGAATAACTTAAAGTAAATTCTGGCCCTAGTGCTATAGACATAATGATAACCAAGTTAGCCTATTCACCACCGCATTTACATTTGGTTTGCTAAAAATGATTACCCTTAAGGGAATGCAAAAAGCCAGGGTGTTAAAACTGTCTACCTGGTGATTAAATGACTGATAGTTAATTTCATGTGGGCAGGCTTAAGCAGTAAGGCTCAAAGGATTACTGGTACAGCTTCTGTTCTAGAACGACTATATAATAGAAGTAAATTAGGGTAACATATGTTGAAGTAGCCATTGCTATAAAAGAAAACGAAACAAGACAATCTAAGATAGAGTCATTTTAATCTATTCACTGATTTATTTATTTAAAGAAAAGCACACTACAGAGAAAAATCCATTTGCAGAGTGCTATAAACACACAACAAACACACAAAGAACAAAAGCCACCAAGAGTTAACAAAAAAAATGCACTAGAAAACAAAATGTTGAACAAAGAGAATACACAAAATCATAAAACTTTTGCAAATGTATAAATAATTAAAAACGAAAACACATAACGACAAAAGCACTAAAACACTCTTTGATACTAAAAGTCTTTTTAAAAAAATTAAAAGACCATTTCCAAAAGGCAAGGGTTAAAAAGTCAAATCACGCAAGTACCGAGTATTCTAAAAACACACCAGGAGTTTAAAAGTTTAAAACGTGAATACACACTTGAGGTAAAAATAAATTGCAACACTTAAGATAAAAACAAATTAAAACACGGCACCAAAAACAGAGTACAAAAATTAAAACGTATAAAGGACATTAAAAAAATGGTCGATTACATAAAAACACGGAAAATCAAGACGCATAAAAATCTAAAATGTTGTAAACTGTTGTAAATGTTGAACTATTACTGAATTACGAGGGCTATTTTTTTTCAAGGTCCGATTGGTCGCTAAATGAAAATCATAGTCAGAATCAAGAAAATTTTATATGGAACAATGTGATACAACATTAAGCTACTTTTCGACGTAATCGCCGTTCCGATTCATACATTTGTCGGAGCGTGGTGCCAATTTTCCAATACCTTCATCATAGGAAGCAGCCGCCTGTGTTTTCACGCCTGTTTCTGTACGCTGGTCTGCAGCTCGTTGTCTGTGGCGAAAATTTGTCCTCCTAGCCAGCGTTTCATGTGGGCAAAGAGATGAAAGTCTGAGGGATCCAAGTCAGGACTGTAGGGTGGGTGATCAAAAACTTCCCATCCAAAACGCTGCAGGAGGATCGTTGTTGCAACTGTAGTTTGCGGCCACGTATTGTCATGAGGAAGGACAATGCCCACCTCGCGCAGAGTTTGCGGTACTCGAGTCTTTCACTCACAATGGTATAGAGAATTGACCGTGAAATTTACGGAAACAAATTACTCAACCCAGAAATTGTGAACCGACGATTTCCTCGAATCGCCTGATCCACGCGCTGAACAAGATCATCGGTTGACACTGGCTTCCTTCGCTGGCCGCCTGCATCATGAACATCTGTGCGTCCAGCATCAAAGTTCCTGCACCATTTCCGCACTTTTCTGTCACTCATGAACGTTTCTCCGTACACTTTACTCATTCGTCTATGAATTTCAGCTGCATTGCTTCCTTCAGCATGCAGAAATCGAATGACTGAATGCAATTCACATTTGGCGGGAGTCTCTATTTTTCGAAGCATGTTTATGTGCTCCCTACGTACTCAGAAATGACAACCGCGAATCGCCTTTTTCCCTGGACCAACTACAGACACAGCGCAAGACGTTTGCACACAGACCTAGCGGATTTTCCCCGAAGCTTTCCTTTAGCGACCAATCGGACCTTGAAAAAAAATAACCCTCGTACATTGAGTCTTCTACATACACAGCTATAAATGCTTTTTCTTTACATTTTCTAGTTTATATATAAATAAAGATTCCCATAAAATAATATTATTATTCAAATAACATTAAATCTCTACAAATAATAAAGGAGAATATGTGTGTGGGTCCGTGTGTTGTCCTCTACAGGGCAGACCGTTAGACCTAAAACTACGAGATTTGGCGCAAACATACTTTGATGGGGTGGGAATGGGCCCCTCCTAGCGCTTTTCTGAAATTTTAATGAACATTTTAATTAATTAAGAATTAAGCTAAGTTCTGGCGTTTTTCCTTAATAACTTCCGAAAATATTACAGCAAAACTTTTTACACCATCTGAAAATTTAAAAAAATTATCTTTTCAATAATATCAATTAAGTTGTTTAAGTCAGAATAAGTTGTTTCAATTTATTCTCTCATTTCAATAAATTTTTAAAAATATTTTTTGGCATAATTTACAACAATACTTTTCATTGTTGCAACGCATTTCAAACCGTTTCCATTGTTTAAACAAATATTTATTTGAGTGTTTCTCTTCCATTGTTAAAAGCTTAGAAAATGTCTTACTGGATTTTACTTTCTTCTTTTATTTGATCATTTTTTCTGTGAAATCTGTGAAGGAAGTCCTCAAGATAGTAAGTATACAATGAAATAATCCAGTAAACTGAAAGATATTCTTTTCTATGTTTTAATTCTTTTTATCAGCGTGTTTTAAAGCATGCTGCTGGAAGCAAAATTTGCCGCGCCAATTTCGTATTGAAATCAAATGCGCATTATACGTTAATATAGACAAGGAACAGAACAAGTGCAAGGCTACGGAAATAACGAGGGTTAAATGTCTTTAGAAATTTGAGTTTTAAAACAACTTTGTTAAGGAAACCATGAATATAATATTATGCATAAGAGATTCAGTTCAAATTTAATTTCCGCAGATCAAGCTGGTCGACGAAGGCGGCTAGTTCATAATAAACGAAAGCCGTATTAAGAAGAGGAAAAATGTGGTCAGGTATACAAAATAATTTTGAAACATGAAGCCAATAGTATTAGTCAATGAATAGGAAGATGAATTGTCCTCAGGCATTTTTTGAAGCGTAGATCAAATACAGAAATATGTATTGAATATTATTTTAAAATTGGAGAGAAAAGAAAACCACTATTGACTTTTGGCAAAACATTTCACAAGTTATACATTGATCTTCAATCAAGCGATCTTCAAATTTCTAACTATTGCCTGGCAGTTAGCTATTTAGCTGTGAAAGAAATAACCAAACTCCTGCCAACTTAAAATTCTAACGCAATATCAATATTTAAAACCCGTATTATTTATTTTTATCAGTGTAGAATAATAGTTCAATTCTGTATAATACCGTAAAATGTTTTTGAAAGTTTTCATTATTTTGATTTTGTGATTATTTTTTCAAAAAAGAATGAAAACTAAAATAAGAATATTTTTAATTGATATTATGGATATGATAAAGAACTTTCGAAACTACATTGTCTAAGAATAAGTTTTTTTGTTCCATTAATTATTTTTCCGTATTATTTGTTTTCCCACAAAAATAATGTTTATATTAAATGTAGTTGCTCCATTTGGAAAAAACGAAGCAATATCTTTTTTCTCATTTTAACTTAATAAGAACAATGTAAGAAAACAATTCCATTAATTAATGTTTTTATTTCCTATTTTAATGGTTTCAAGCCAAAAAATTCTGAATATTTGCTGTTATTTGAAAAATGTTTTACGGAGCTTTTTCTTCTGTTTACAGAATAAATGAGTCCACAAAATAACAAAAAAATGTTTACTTCGATTATGATTTATACTTTATGATTATTACTTCGAAAATTTGAAATTTTCCATTAAAATGTTAATTTGCAAGAAATTTCTTAAATATTTAATATGAATAATTTTATAAATAATTCATGGAGAGTTTGTACACCATTTAAGAGTACAATGGACGTTGATAATGTGAAAAAGTAACGGAAATTCTGATTTTGTATTTAAATATTTTATTAACAAACCGCCAATCAGCTATACCAGCAATAGATACCAGCAATCGTCTGTAAATATTTTTTTACATATATTTATTCTTTCGCTCAATATGAAGAATTTTTAATCAGATTTGGGTTGTTGCATAGAAATTTTATAGTATTTTCTCAAAGAGAAATTTTATGACGTTATCCAAATTTTAAATTATCCATATAGATCCTATTTTCAGTTACATTTCTGACGCTTTTCTCCTATGATGTGGAAGCATATATTAATAAAATTTGCATAAATAAATCATTTATGAATATTATTATTCTGTGTTGAGAACTTCGTGCCTTGTTATTGCAATGATTTTAGCAAATTTTAAAGAATAATCAAGTAATTCTAGATTTGGCCAAAAACATTGCAATTTCAGTGATGTTAAACAAGCAAAATATTGTGTAGAACTAACATATTTGTCTAAAGAAAATCCCAGAAAGTATTTTATGTAATATTTTAATGCGCCTGTAACAGTTTGAAATTTTACAATATTTTAATACATTTTATACATTTCTAACAAAAAAGGAAAAAGTTCCCAATATATTTCGCTGAAATTTCTTCAACAGCAAAAAAATTATATACTAATATCATGAAATATTAAGAGAATATCTCAGAAATTGATGAACTTTGTTTTGAACACTTATTCGTGCCCTTAAATTAATATGAGGAAGAAGATTACTTACTGGAACAGAATAGATTGTCTTCAATTAGAAAATTCCTGTATCAGTCTGGAAAGAAGGAAAAGTTCCTCGTTATTTTGAGTAAGAATTTAAAAAATATCTTAACTTATTTTAGAATAGCTTTTCAATAACAACAACAAAAAATACAAAAATCTCAAATATTATATTCTAAACATTATCTGGCACATTATTTTTTTAGAAAATGTTTAATAATAAACATAAATCATCATCGGTGAATTCAGCCTAATAGCTTTTTATCTTTTCAAAAATCGTTTCATCAAGTTATGATTTTTTCTTCCTTCCGTAAATCAAAACAAATTGCTTCAAAATTTCTATAACTTAATTTTGGTAAAATATACTTAAATCAACTCTATGAAATTAAAATAGTTATTTTTTAAGAGATATAAACTTAATTTCATTAGAATATACTGGAAAAGGTTAAAGCTTGAGATCTTAAACTGGATTTCGAAAATGATATTTCGCATAAAGAAAATTCAATTACTTAGAACTTTTAATGAAATAATTAATAATAATACTGGAAAAAGCATGGTTTCATATTTTGTTTAGTCTGTCTTTTTGATCAAGAACCCTTATTATATATAATACGAGATCACGAAGTATATATAATGGTTTTTATCGATGTTGCGTATGGTGTCAAGTTGTACGGTTGGCATTATTCAGTATTTTAGCCGATCTCTAGATCAGTTCGACTTGTAACAAATTTCGAAATTAATCAATTTTTTAATCTTAAAGGAATATCATTTGTCTTCTCGTCGATCATCAAATCAATGATTTATTCCCTTAATCATTAATTCTTTTATCTCTCTTCAATGGAATATTATCAATTTATGTCAACATTATTAAATGCGGTTAAAATATTTTTATTTGTTACTACATAAAATAAGTATAATAGTTAGATGAAAGTGGAATTCTTAATTGTGTCAAATATTGATTGCATGTGATTAAAACTTAATACCTAACATTTTATTCCGGAGCACATTCAGAATTTAGCAATCACTACTCAGTCATTCTAATGAACCATTGGTCTCCTATTCAATGATCAGATCACTCAATCACTAAATTAATTGTCTCCAATTCAATCATCAAGTCTTTCTTCCCTTCTTTAAATGAAGATAAAAGTATGCAAGGCAATGTTACTTATTTCTTTTGTTATTCTCATTCTTTCAATTTTATTCTTAACTACATAAAATAGGAATGTTTGTTAGATGAATGTAGAATTCTCGAATGCGTGTATGATCAAATCTTAATATACGAAATTGTTTTATATATACAGGGCGGTCATTGGAAGAATTTCTAAAATTAATAAAAAAAAACTAATAAGGTTACAACTGCGTTTTTCTTAAAATGAGAGAGCAAATGAAAAAAGTTTTTCTTCAGATAGGGTGGCGTATCATTAAGACGTTCTAAATTTGCTACAGCGAGAGATTTCCATACGGAATGACTACCAATCCTCACAATCTGATGCACGTTTTCAGGTTTTCTATTTAGTTTTTCTTGAATATCTCGAAAACTATTCAGTTTTCGAATTACGATGGATTCAACAAATTAAAGAGTGTAAAGTTGCTACAAATACATGCTTTTATTTTTTTCTAGCTTTAATAGTTTCGCAGATAGTGGCTCTCACAAATGGAAGATGTCCAATATTTCACAACCACCTAGACCACCGTAACGGCGCGTTACCTATATGAAAATAAAACATTTTAAAATGCGCCCTCATTTTTTTAACAAAAACTTATTTTTAACATTATTTTTTGTTAATTATTTTAATTGGTCCAATAATGTATGACCACCCTGTATTATGGAATATTTGGCAAATAGATGCTTAAAAGTCTTTCCAATTCTAGTAATGAACAGGAGTCCCGAACATTCACTTTAACTTTGCCATAGTCAAACAAGGCAAGTGAAATTACCCAGCATTTCAAACAAATATTACTTCAGCCAACTTCTTGATTAGGAGCAACTTTCCATAGCGATAATTCAGACGAGTTTCATTTAAAAGTCACCCACGTGGCCAAACACGGCGAGTGACATTACTCAGCATTTCAACGGAGAACCACCTGAACAGTCTGACGTGCAGCGAATTACGAAAGTCACCAGATTGCTACACTTGGGGAAACGTCGGTACTCAGAAAGCTAGAAAGTGGGACTTTTGAAGTGCGGTTTGCTCCGAACCATCATTTATTCACTAACGCTACATTAGCTTCGTCGAGAGCTTTCAAATGCACTTTACTTCTGCGAGAACAGAAAAGATGGACGAGTAAAAGAAAAAACAGTTTTATCCCTGATCTCAAAACCTCTCACTCGCAAATGACATCCGTAATTTTCTTAATTGGAGGAGCGATAAATTATGAGATATTTCAATTTTGCCCCAGCGTAGTAGAAGTGAGTGGCATATTCTTTGAATGAGTCTAGTTGCAGTTTTGGCGGTTGAATTTTAGAAGTTGAGTTTTCCTGTTCAGATGTGGTAATGTATTTTGAGGGTAATTTCGAAGTTGTTCCTCGTAGTTTCGGTTTAATGCTACATATTTTTAATACTTGGTGGTGGGAATGGAATATTAGGAAAATTAAAGAAATAAAAGCAATGAAAATCACTGGTATGAAATGAGATAGTTAAGGTATCCGAGTTTGGGTGTTTTTAAAAGACTTTAGCGTATCTTTTGACTGATAATTCCATGCAGAAGTTCCAGAACATTTCACTCTTTTTAAATTTCAAAACTGAATCAAAACAGTTTTGAAAATTAATGCCCTCATCAAATATGAAATGTTTATATAAATTTAAATAAAAACTTAATGTAGCTGATTTGAAATGAAAATTCTACCCTAAATTTAAAAGATCATAATTTAGTTATACCAAGAATTTGAAACTGGAATCAGTTATGAATATTTGTTTTTAAATATACGACAGTCAAACATTTCAAAGAGTGCTTACTTAGATTTTTAATGAATTTAAAAATGTGTTTTAAATGTAGTTTTATGAACATTTGGTACAAGTACCCTATATACTTTTCTAATATGTTTGATGTTGAAAAGTACCATTAGCTTAGTTCCACTTTATTTTGTTAGATTAGAAGCTATATGTGGGGTTCCTCGGGGGGGTAGTCTCCACTCGTTGGTAGTCAAACACGAGAAGGTGGAGGAATTGATGTTTCCTGGAACGAAACTTGGCATTTTGAACCATGGCCATGAAGAAAACGATACCCGAACGGAATCTCTGTCTATAGATTTCCACGCCTCACTAGCGGAAGGACGTTTTGCCCTCCACGAGAAATTTAATGAGCTCCAGGCCCATATGTATGGCGGATTTTATGTGGAATAGGGTCTCGAGTCCGTAACGTAATCAAGAATCTGCTTCAAGTCTACCGCGGACACAATCACTTCATGCAATGAATTGCACTCCAACGGTACCGTACGAAGAAAACAGTTGTTTCTAATAAACAGATGTTGATTTGCAATATTCTGAATTGAAGCGCTTTTGTGATTAGAACTTTACTTTACACTTCGTCTGATTCCAGAGACAAAAATCTCCGGTTTGCAGTTTGGATGAGTGTGCGTAGAAACTTTATTGGACAAAAAAAAGAGAAAAAAAGTTTACATACAGTATTTTAACGTCGACGAAAAACATGTGAAAATTACAAATGAAAGACTCGCGAAGCAAAAGCAATTTTAAGACACGTCCAAAAAGCTCGTTGCATCTATATACTTGTAGGAGGACAGATTAGGGTCCTAGGAATTGAACCTCTAGAGGGTCTTAGTCCATAAGTTTGGATTAGAACTGAATGATAATAGCAGTAAGCGAAAGTAAATACTTCGTTTTCTACGTTCTTTTCCAGTATAAAAATAGAATTACTGTTGTATCCGAGCATCATATAAAATCAATCTTTGTTCTCGTTATACAGCTTAAAATCAGGAATCAATTATTCTCAACATCCCCCCTCCGATCATTTTGCAGGTGGAAAAATAGAAAAGGGAAGGTGGTCGAGGGAATACCTCGTTATTTCGACGATCAGGTAAGCGATCCTAAACTTCTCATCCAATATTTCAAACCTCCCCAGTCTCCCTCCGTGATATACTCCACCCTCCCTTTTTTCATCCAGGGAAAACCACAAAAAGGGGAGGAGGAAGGAGATCTAATGATTTCTGAAACAAACCTGCGGTCGTGTAGTGGCACGTGTGCGTCGAGAAGAGGAGGTACTCCGGAAAATACTCCTCCACGGTCTTGCTTTAACCTCCTCATCCTCCTCCTCACTTCATCCTTCCCACGATCTCGAGGAGGAAACGAAAACAGGATAAAAACAGGAACAAAAAAATTTTTGGCTTCTTCGCCGAAACTAGACCCCCCACCCACGAACTTTTCCTGTTCTGTCGCGAGTCCATTGGGTTAGTGAAGAGAAAAAGATGAAAGCCAGAAATCCCATGCTCTGCCAAGCCAAGATGAAGAAAAAAGAATGAAAAGAATAAAGGGGCCGAAGAATAAAAAAAGGGAAATAAGTGAATAAAAAATGCCCTTCTCCGGTTTTTCCCGACGATTGTAAGGCACAGAAAGACCACTTCAGGCGAGAATAGGAGTCACGGAAACTATGTGATTCGAATAGGAAATCTGGATTAGAGATTTTTCAGAGGGTAAGATTGTTCCCCTGCCTAGGTATTTGCTCAAGCTCTCTTTAGCTCTAAAAGAGTATCGCTGGCTGCTTCTGTTTCTTAAGGTTTTGCCTGACTTGTGTATTTTCCAGCAATCTGGTGGAAAGCTTCTGTGCTTTTCTGGAAAAGGCTATTTTCTAAGTGGACAGGCTGATTTCGAATGGATAGCAGCGCTTTGTCCTCGATCCATTACATCTGAAATTTTAAAATTTAATCATTTAATTTTTTTACGGAGAAAAAAAGAACCCAATATTCTTTATTCTTGATTCTATCAGTAGGAAATTGCTTTTTGCAATTTTTAAATTTAGATTCTTATGATCGTATCAATCACTTCTGTGTTATATAAGGGAAAATCAAATTTTACTACTTAAAAAATAAATGGGTTTTTGTTTTCTATTAATAAAAACGTATGATAAAATGAATTCTGTCGTTTTTAATAAGGTACGAATTCTAAATTTATATAAGAAACACCTGGAAATTTATTTTATGTAAAAATACAATGGATTCTGTGTTATCAAGCTATATATGTGATTTTCCTAAATACATACTGAAGTAAACCCATTTTAATTTTCAGCGGCAATAAAAAAATAGACAAAATTATGATATATCGATTCGCGTAACCAGGACAGTTCTGCGTATCAAGTTTATGTTTATATAATAATAAAAGCAAAAATTCAAAATGGAGGTGCCCGGTCATGCACACAGAAAGGAATTCGCATTTTGAATTTTTGTTTTTATTCTTTCCATTGATGTTTTGGCTTCTGCTGCATTCGCGCATTACTAATGCAATGATTGTGCTAATTTTTGTTATTTTTGTGGTTTTATATTGTGTGGTAATTACTTTGATTTCTTTTAATTTCTTTTGATATTTTTTGTATTTCTTTTTATATAGCAATTGTACATAATTCTAATTTATGCAACACGTTTTAGATTAATAGATTTATATCATAAGCATGATTTATGATTTAAATATGCACTATTTTGTCCTCCTTGCATATTCAGAAAATACAGTTGGGGATATTTCAGTTCATGAGAAGGATTTATAATTGTGTAATGCTGACAATAATTATGATGAATTATTTGCTTTATAAGAGGAAATAATGAAATATTTTCTTATTTAGAACAATAAAATACATTTCATTCTTAAGTATCAATTACACTTGCTTTTATCAGTCTATCCAAGACATTGGGTTTCAGTAATCACAGAGACAGAAAGTTTGTTCCAGTAAAATCATGGGGGCAGAAAGATTTAAATGATAATTCTTGAATCGATTTCTTTATCAAAGAATAGCTTCCTGATATATTTATTCTTTAGAATGAATACTTACAATCGATGCTTTTGAAAAAAACTTTTAGACTAATACAAACACTATGGCTAAACCACACTTCATTTCAATAGAGCTAAAATTTTATTGTTTTTGATATTTTAATTCATGTAAATAATATAAAGCTTTAAATATTTTAAGCACACACATTTCAAACTGACTTTATCTCTACTAATAATAAAGGAGAATGTGTTTCTGTGTCTCTGTGTCATTATTCTACAGAATTGATCATCAAATGATGCAAATTTCTGTAAGAAGAAAAACATATAAAACCTTAAAATATATAATTAAATTCACTGACGAAATTATCTGCTAGATAAATACTCTCAGTATAATTATACATATATGCACGCCCTTTTAATTTTTGTATTTAATATTAAAAGAATTAATAGGCAACGCTTAAAAAGAATGAGAAAAACGGTAATGTTCCAATTCAAAATTCTGCACACTTCTATTTGCTTTAGTGGATATCATTACTTTCAGAAATTTCTAGATAACCAAATCCATTTCAAAGAATGTAGAACCAGCCATTTCCACCCCCGAACTTAATTGATAGTTTTTGCAGTAAGTTTCTTTGAAGCAGTGTCAAAAAATCATTTCAGTTCTTGGATGTCTTATAGGCGATTTTACGTAACACGGGCGAAAGTTATCTTGCTACTAGCGTTTTGATTATATTGTAATCATGAATTGGTGACAATTTTCTAAGATTAATAAGTACTAATACCGATCTTAGTACAATTTCAACTTTTTTTAAACAGTTTTGTGAAATGTGCTTTTATAAGAGCATCAGAGGCAATGCTAAATAATTCGCGATACTTCATTGTGAATTTATATATTTAAAAACAGAAACATTTATTGAGTTTATTCTTCTTCCAGCTTCGCTTAGTTTTGATTTTGAAAGAAAATTGAATCATTTCTTCAGAAAACATCTGCTATAGTAAAAGAATGGAAAAAATTTGTATAATAATTAATTTAAACATATTTTAGGAAAAGGACGTATTAATATATCTTGTAATAGAGTTATTTATGTATTTTATCTTATCTTATCACGGAATATCTCATTAAATTTCGCAAAACTTATTATATTGTGCTTTTAGTTCTTCTACATTCTTTTACCCTATGGCTATATGCCAAGAAATAAGGTTGGAAATTCTTTTAAACCTTTGCGTTTGAAATAATTGTCATTAAAGCAACCCATAGTTGTGCGCGTAGATTAAGCAGAAAAGTCTCGTGTGAAGTGGACAAATAATCTACGTCTGCTGAATTCTATGGGGTGAAAATTTTCGATTTCACAATAATCTTCTCTGAAAAATTCATTCCTGTAGTGCGTTCGTTCGGAGTCAGAGAGTACACTTACTTTTCTAAAATTAACCCCTTAACCTACAACAACGTGTCTGAAACGTGCATCGAATTATAGAATATTTTGCTGTTTAAATTCGTAATTAAGTCAACGTATCAGTTAATTTTAATACAAAAATTACTTGGAATTCCTCAAATGTCTCAAGTAACATTTACCATCTTAAATAGTTTGTAATAATAAGAAAATATCCGAAATGGGTGGTATCATCGAATTAGGAGGATAAATAAAATCGTAGGGCAAGGAGTTAATATATACTTAGTATACTTATGTGTGTCATCAAAAAGTTTTGCGGTCGAATCTATAGAGGTCCAATATATTACAGCGCGGTAAATCATTATCTCTGTTTCATGTCTTTGTGCTGTGATTTGCTGTGCCAAAGTCCGGGCGGTTTTAGGTACAACTATTTAATCACAAACATGTAACCACAGAATAGCAATTCCTTATGTTTCCTTATAAGGAGTAAAGTGTTAACTCCTTATGTTGCCTGAGAATTAACACTTGACACACTGCCTGTTCAAGATAGAAGGTCGAAGTCAATGCTGTCATTCAACTGTAAAAACTCCCGATGTTAATTTAGAATTGCCATCTGATACATTACGTTATCAAAGAAATAGATCACTCTCACCTATCACAACTCTGTGCTTCAATTTGTTAACGCTCTCGGACATTTCAGCAACGCCTAAGCAATTAAACGAATAGTGTCTCAATGTCTAAGTGCAGTTTTCTTAATTTAACTATTTTATGCCGGATTCTCCGTTTTTGATTTAGTTTTAGTACATTTCCATTGACAGAAATCTAATCGTCGCCAAACTGAAATGTTGGCTTTATTCCATTCTGGCGCCAACATTAATTACTTATAAAACTATTACTAAGATTTGACAAATAATTGCTAGGATGTGCAGATCTTTTCCTAGAATATGGCGGTTACTGTCTAGGGTTCCATTAGCTAAAATAAACTTTTTCCAATAGTAGTTATAGTATAATAAGTTAAAAATATAACAGAAACAATCCCACACTGCAAAGAATAAAAAAAATGCCTATTCAGCCTTTTTCGTGAAAAGAACTCCAACAGCAGAATTGCATAAACCTTTGAAAAGTATGAAAGATGAAAGAGTAAGACTAAAATAAAGAGAAAAACAAAATAAAAAGAGAAAAAAGATTCAAAATGGCGTTCCGATGACCAAAAGGTCACGTTCGGAATTCGCCCGAGAATGGAATACTGAGCAGGATTAGACGGTTTTTAGAACAGGCGGCTTTTCCTGTTTATGTCCTTATTTCGGCCGCCCAGGGTCCACTTCGATTTCGACGACCCTTTATTGCTAGTTCTGGTTGGAAAAATACGTTGTCGGGAGGAAGAATTCTTTCTTTTTCGTTGCCATCGATGAAACGATGGTGGGAAAAAAAATGGTGCAATGTTTTTTAAAGGCAAAGTCTTTGCCCTGTCTCCTTTTTCCCATTGTCTTTTATCAGCATTGTTTTCGTCTGAAGAGAAATCGAAGAGGAAGCTTTCTTTCTTAACATTTCGTCTTTGTTCCTGTGCCTTTTCTAGCGCTATACCATGTAATGTTCATTATTGAATGACTTTAGTCTGGCATACTATCTATAAATTGCGTAATGTGAAACTCGTTCACAGAAAAAGGGCAAACTAGTACTATAAAGAGTTGCTACGATACACACAAACAGACGGGCATTTGGGCACGCACACATACTTTCTTCAAAATGCGTGATATACTAATCGCTAGCAAAGGCTAATACAATAAAGCTGGAGAAATACGGGACAAAATAACCAAGACTAAAATATTGTGATGCGATATTTCGGACTAGAATGTTGAAAATGTTTGCTGTTTTTGCCTACATAATATTGAACCGAAGCGTATTTTGAAATAATAACAAAAAAATAAAATTAATCCATTCAATCCATCGGAAACCGCAAAATTATTAGCATTTCCTATTAAGTACAAGGGTTGGGAAATTTAACAGTGAAAATATAGTTGTACCTATGACGTAAAAGAGAATCAGAGTGTTTGGCCTAAACTGCATATTATATCTAATCCAAAACTACCTCCAATAAACGTGCTTGCCCATCCAAAGCTACGTGCCAGTGCCAAGATGAGTGGTAAAAATATTATTCAGCTGCGACATTAGTAACGCTGTTTTCGGGGCAGTTAAAATCTATCTGCAAGAAACATTTTTTAACGTTACGCTTACAGCTTAATAATTTCTAAGGCCTTGAGACCAAATTCATCAATTTTTAAATGCATTTTTTAAGGTTGGCGTAAGTTCTAACCAAATTTATCGATGAAACAAAAACCTGGATGTTCCAATTTCTTATCTGAAACCATATCGAAGTGTCTTGACTTGGTAATTAATTATTAATTAATAAAATTAATTAACAAAATATAATGTCATTCAATAAGCTAAATGAATTTCTTTTCTTAAATTATTCTCAATACCAAAGTTATTTTAGTATACCACTACTAGAAAAAAATAGCTTTATAAAGAGTTAAGAAAGTAAAAAAATAACACTCTAAAAATTTAAAGCGAGGAAAAAACATAATATTCCAACCTGCGTAAAGAAAAAAAATAAAGGTAGAATATTTATAGTATATATTTTAATACATTTTAAAAAATAATACCAAAAATTTTGTGTTTAAGTTGTATTATTATCAGTCACTTACATCAAAATATTTCATTCTTTTATATTTCATTTCTCATAAAAGGCGCAAAATTGATTTGAATTTTGACCTCAAATCAATTTTGAGCCTGTGGCCTCATGTTGTCAAATTCTGCCACATATTCCGTAATTGTTATACCAAAGATTTTAAGTTAGCCCGTAAATAAGCATGGATTTTACTCCAATTTTGCTTTAGTGTTATAAAAGAAAAAATATTTATCTTTAAATGTACAGGTTGCTACAATTAAAGTTTGCATATTGAGAAGAGCTGGTTCTAGATTCCAGCCGAAGCAAAATTTCACTAGTATGTAATAAAGTGATGTGCTCAGTGAAAACCGGAAAGAAAGAGAAAAATGAGGAAAAGTTTAAAATTTCGTCAATAGGTAGCGCTACACCAACATCTAAGGTGACTTTTGCAGATTAGGTTTTTATTCCTGAAAGAAAATTGAACAGCTCATTTGAGTTTTTTTAAGAACTTAACTAAAAACCTACCGAAATTCAGTTCTGAGCGCAAAACCCTTTTCTAGTTCAAAATATCGCCCTTATACAAGAAACAGCACCACCTTACACAATTTTTTCTTATTTAAACTCAAAAAGAGAAGAATTGATAGAACTTTAATAATATCACTTGTGCTACATTCTATTGGAAATTTGTCTCGTTTGGAGCTATCGAACCGTTCTAGAGCCTTCTGAAGAGCCGAACTTTAATTATAACACCAATGTAGCTCAGTTTTGATCATAATACAAGTCTATGACTTTTATAGAGGTTTGAAGGTAATGCATGTAATAGAGAAGATAATAACTTTGATGCTCATGTGAACACTTCATCCTCCTTTTCTTAAGTGTTCCTTGCGTCTAGATTTTTGCATGGCCCCTTTTTTGGCTCGGATCATATTAAGTCGACACGGGCCGAAAATTTTCAAATAACTCCTGTGACGTATAGTGACAAAATATTACCCATCACTTCCGGGGGGTAGAGTTATTTCTTTTTAAGACTCCATAGAGAAAGAATCTTGAATTTTTTCTCCTTTCTTGTATTCTTCAGGAAAAAGAAATCTCCACCGTATTCCTTATTTTTTTCCGTATCAACAACTACATTTTTTTCCTTCTTCAGATAATCCTTCGAAAATAATGACAACTAGTGAGCTATAGTCTCAACTCCTCTTGATTTATTGATGTATAGACAATCGATGTTGAAAAAAATGTTTTTTTCCATTGATTTTTTTCTTTTCGTCTTTTTTTCTATGATGGATAAAAACTTTTCTAGCGATTTTATCGTTACATCAAGCGATTCTCCAAAGTAAGGGTTATTATTTCTCTCTCA
>BGPR01005758.1:39610-62689 GCA_013235015.1 Araneus ventricosus
ATTATTTATTCATCTATTCTCGATTTCGAACGAAGTTGTAGATAATAGCACAATAGAAATTGCACGATTGTCTTCGTTTATTTTTTCATCTATACAGATAAAACTTAAACACCTGAATAGTTTGTATATTATAGAAATCCCAACTAATGAATAGATTTTCATCAAATTTTGTTCACGAACACCAAGAAAAGGAAAGTTTTTGTAAAAGTTTCGTGACTATTTATTAAAACGTTTCCATTGCACATGCGTAGTACTAACTTCCCTGCTGTCTCGCGTAGAGAGTTCTATTATCAGAGTCTAATGTAATTAAAGTAAAGCGTTTAATTAGTTTGTATTCTGTTGAAATCCAAATTACTGAACGGAATTTCTTCAAATTTTGCTCGCAAATACTATAAAGGTTTTAATGCAGGTTCCGTGACTATTAATTAAATAGTTTACCTTTAGTGATAGTTTTCGCGACTACTAATTATATAGTTTATTTTTCATTAATTTAAAACAGCAACAGATATAATTATCCCGCATGCCACCAAGTGGCGCTGCTTTCCCTCTGAAGTGAAGTCTTGCTAAGAGAGCGAGATTTTATCGAGCTGAAATAGCTTATTTGAGAGAGAGACTAAAGTTCTAAAAATATCTAATTCGATTCCAGGTTTCGGCAAGTTGTCTTAAGTTTGGTAGTACAGTGGTCAGAATTTATAAATTGTCTCGAGAAACCCACAAAACCAGGTGTTGTTTGAAATGGAATTAAAATCAAACATACTTGGAGTTGTTCGTGATGAAATTATTTTCATGTTTTTACTAATTAAATGTTAATTATATGAAATATTGTCGCAAAACCGTCATCAAAACCTTTCTAACACTTTAGCATTTAAAAGCAAAATTTGAAATACTTATAATGCAAGAAATATTTATAGCAAATTTATAAGTTATCATTTATCAAAATATGTATTGACTGCTATGTGGTGTAAACGTCCATATGCGAGAAAGTAAAAATTTAGCACCTGGCGGAATGCCAACTTGTTGGTAAATCAGAGCCTTTTTTTAAAAAAATAATAACATTTTTACTGCAAATATGACTTTAGTCAAAATAAGTGAAAAAAAAATTCACAGATTTAAACTACTGAATAGGCTCCATTAAGTTTCGCTCACAAATATTATGAAGTATAAAGAAAGTTTTATTAAAAGTATGGAGAAGTTAGTTAATTAGTTTTGTTTCTAATTATTAAAAAAATTATGTTTCCATATACAGAAAAAAACATTTTACTTTTAGGGTTGCCATTAATATTGAATGAAAATATTACAGACATTTTAAACCATTTTATTTATTTTTAGCATTAGTTACAAAATATGAATACGTTATGGGAAAAAGTAACTTTCAGAGGTTTAAAAAATCGTTTGGCTTCCATATTCTGATCTTAATTAAAATTAAAAAAACCCTATTCTAAGAGGATTTTGTGTATTTTAATACCCATATAAGTAAAATAGGAATGTCAATTTTTTTGTCTACTATTGAATAGCTTTTCTTCACCTTTTACTTAGAAATACTATGAAGTATAAGGAAGGATTAATTGAAAGTTTCTTCACAAGTAATTAAATAGTCGATTTTTTATTAATGAAAAGCTATTCTTCCATTGCACATGCGCAGCTCAAGCTCTTCCGCTTAAGCACATAGAAAAGTAAATCTATATAAATAAAACTGAAAAGCCAATTTTGTTTTCTAATTCTCATTTAATTAAAAATAAAGATGCAGACGATAAAAAAATTTGTTTTTAAGATTTTGGAAGATTTGTGTTGGAATTCCATCGAGCGCGAATCTATAAAAATAAACGCCACAATGTTTAATTACATTTTATGTCATTCTTTAAAAATTACTAATAACTTAAAGAAAATTGGATTTCAGCGGCTTTTTAAAAATCTTTTAATTCACTTGATATTTTCATTTTAATTATAAAAAAACCTTTCTGACGATAAAAGGATTTTGTTTCTTATAATATTTCATATAAAAGTATTTTTTTCATTAAGAATATCAAATGTGAAATTATTTTTATCCCGAGCAACGCCGGATAAATCAGCTCGTTTTATATAATTATTTTTAACATCGAGAATATATTTTCCTAGTTTTCTTGACATTCTTTTAAATTCTAAATAAAAGAGATAGTGCATATCACCTTCAATAAAAACTTGGTATTCGAATAACTCATATTCTATGTCATCCATCTTGAATCCATCGTAATTCAAATATTCGTCTTAATGTTTTCTTATTGCATTCTATGCTTTTTAGCTCTAGATAAAATTTCTTTTATCAACATTTATTATTTTCTTCTATAAATGGAGTTCTGTTCCAGGAATAAGTTTTTTTCTGGACTACGTGTAATTTTATCCAACTAATTTTCTAGATAATGTTGTATATGCAAAGTTTCTTTTTTTGTGTCCAGGTTCGAATCACACTATCCCGAAATTTTTCCGTATTTTTGTAATGATATTTTCGAAATTAAGAATATAATTCTATATAAGCTGAATTTGTTTTTATGATATCTTATTACATCTTCTTCTCTCCATGATAAGGTTTACGCATTCTCTCTTATCTTCCATGAATCCTTTTATAATAATTATAAGTTCATTATGACTAAATATGATGAATTTCATTAATGTATTTTTTATCGAAAAAAATCTGACGACAGAATGTCTATATGATGACATTTTTCCATAGCGATATCTTTGTTTTTTAATATCGCTGATTAACGGATAAGATCGTTTACAGTGTAATAGTAGTATCAAATGATCTAGTAGTTATGGATTCGAATATAGAATTTTATTTTATAATTGCTATTTCTTTAATTTAGTTTTTTTTTACAGCCGCTTAAATTTTAATTGTAAACGAATTACTTTTACTTTAACTTCCAGAGTCACGAAATTCTTTGGAGACTTCCCTTTCTGAAACTCTTTAAGCTCTCTGAGTATTTTTTAATCTCTTTTTGTAATCATTTAACTCACTTAGCATTACGATACCGCTTTTGCTAGTATATTCTTCAACAGTCATAGATGATAAATTATGATTACGCCATCTAGTGGATATAATTTGCATCGCCATCTTTAAATCAAATGGATAAACAACAGTAGGAATAAAGTATTTATTGGATCAATTATTGCCTACTTCTTTTCATTGATTCATTTTTACATATATAAGTTTAAATCTTTAATAATATGTTTGTCTTAACTATAATCTTCAGTAATTAATTGCATTTCATTGTAATAAACGCTAACTTTTAGAATCAAGGAATAAAGTATTGAAACAAATCAACGTTCTTTAAATTCCAATTTTTTGCACGAATACTTGTGCCTACAACTTAATCCTGATTTTACGAAAGCTTTTTCTGTTCGTCATTTTGTTAAATTAATAATGAACGATAAAATTTTACATTTGAAAAACGTTTACAGTTCAAAAGATTTAGGTTAATATCTCAGTTTTTACACTTTTATTTGCAGTAGACAGCTGTCGTGTTGTGATATATTGTTTCTAAAAACTTGTTAAACAAATTCGGAATTCTTTCATCAAATTTAGTAGTCTCATAAAATTCAACAATCATAACGATGTGAGTAAACAAAGCCCATTAGTGAATATTCACTCTTAAAGAGCAGATTTTTAATTATTGTTATGCTACAGTTGTATAAATATTGTTCTGTTTGTTTTATCAGGTCATTCTTATAGAAAAAATTAACAAAGAAAATCGTTATTTCTATTAGGAACAGCATGAAAGAATATAGATTATGTTATATGAAAAAACTGATGAAAAGGATTATATAAATGAAATAATTATAAAATTTTAATAAAATTATTAATATGTTTCCAGTAAGATATTTCGTGAAATTCTAACAGCCCCAGAAGAAATGTTGAAGGAATAAAATAAAATTTTCAATTAATAATAAGCTCAGAAATAGTTACAATAATTAAATTTTATTCAATGCACGAATCCTTTTGTCTGCTCTTAATCCTTATTATTCGTAAGTTTCTTTCATCCTAAGAGAAAGTACGAATTAAAGACCAAAATATATCTTCTATAAGAAAAAAGAGTAAATTCCATACTTATTTATTAGCTTTTTATGTTTAATCAACACTCCAAATAATTTTTTTTGACGTGCTGCGGCACAATTCTTTCAAACCAATTCTCAGTCCATTCTTAAAATTTCAAAAATCATGCAATGCGATTAAATAGAGATTAAGCACAAAAAAAACTCGCTTGCTTTGGCAAACCTGGGAATTGAATTCTCTATTAATTTTATCTAACAATTTCCTTCATTATAACAGTATTTAGACTTACTTGCAATTTTTATACGGAAAATTAAAATTACAAAAAAGTAGGGTTTATCCATAATGTAATCAGCGGGAGTATTCTTCCATCAGTTTTCACGTATACTATCTCCCCGGGGTGGAACCATGTGTAGGTGGATGAGAAGCTCTAGATAAACAAGCTGGGTCTCGCTTCTTATTCACCTACTTTACTATCACACGCCCCAACCATTATTGTGTCACCATAACAGGTAGGCAAAATAGAGGTTGGAGCTTGCCCTCTGCCGGTGATAATACGTGTCTCCTTCGGGAGGAGTCGGGCCGTTGCCGGTGAGCGCCATTAGGACTTCGGCCTCAGCACTCGAGCTGTCGCAGCGACTGTCACTCAGATGCATTGGACGGTTTCGCGCCAGGTTGGGGCGATTTCGATATGAATTCAGGTACACTGACACAGTATAGCGAGCTCGGTCCATTTCTCCATGTAAAACTCTGATCCCAGCGACGAATCATAGAGGGAGGGCCAAAGCCCGTAAGCAAGTCACTGGCTGGAATGACACAACATGCACCTAGCGCATACTGACCAATATGGCGCGCTTTGCGCTTCGTGGCATAATGAAGAAAACAAAGTATGCATTTCAATTAACTATGCACAAAATTTGATACGTGCTTATTTTTACAATAAGACCACATGCCAAATTTCATTCACCTATGTCCTTGCGCTTTATAATTAAAGCATTCACTTAGAAACAAATACACAGACTAACGAATGGTGAACATGTAGGCTGGTTTGGTCCAAATTTGATACAATTTTGCTCATAAAACCTTATGTCAGGTTTCATCTATCTAACTCATTGTGTTTCTGAGTTTTTGCGTTCATATTCACAAGAACATAGAGAAAAAAGGACTTCCCATTGATGGATTTCGTCGAAAATTTGATACACATCTAAAATTTGTAAGTACCATATACTGTATCCCACCGGGGGTAACTCGAGTTCACGGATGAGAAGCTGCCGTATAAGTAAGCAGGTTCTCGCCTCCCCGATGGGTACAGTAATGGTGGTGTGGCTCTTAGGGCCCGTCTCCGAAGACAGATCATACCCCGGTAAAACGGGGGGATCGCCGCATGAACCGCCGGTAATGTGGGTTATAATGCGGGCCTCAGTGCCTGACTATGCTGTCGTGGCTGTCGGTCTTCAATGTTGACCCAGATGCTAAGACAGGGCGTTGTGATGTTCCTTTAGTGTGTACACCATATACTGTCACGAAAATCGTCCGGTGGGTGAACGGTGAAGGCAGTCCAACAAGCTGTGTAATTAAAAATGGCGCTTTATGGAAGGAATATTCCCGAAACTCGAAGCACATGTATCACGAAAAGAACAGAACTTGCTCAAATTAGCAATACATGCAGACAGAAAGTCACTAAAATAATACGGACAATAGCTTTCAGCTTCTAACAGCTAGCAAAGTCGCAATGCGAATAAGATTCCAAAGACGTTTGCACTACAAAGACGTTCGTTTCCCTCGTTTGCAGCTCTTTATTTATAGCCTTACCGACGGGCGTGACGTCACATGGAAAATTCCAGAAGAACCTTCATAACTTCAAGCCTAATAGAGATAGAGCGATATTTCTGGCATTTGCGAGGACTTTCATTTTGTCGTCAAAGTCGCACAAGATCATGACCAACTTTGTCGTTAAGTCGCCAAAATGATCATTGGCTTTCATTCCCTTTGTAAATGTCTCTTTCCAACCATAAGACTAACGTTGCTGGGAAGCGACATTCAAGGTTCGTAACAATACTAAATTTCATCCGTCTATATGCGTTTCTGTCTTCACAGAAAGTCTGACAGGCAGACATAATTCCAAAATTACTTTATACGAACACAAGGAGGTCTAAAACATGTAGATTCATCAAAGTCTTAAGGTCACATGTTCTGGCGATTTTAATACTTTAACTTTGTATAATTCGTGTACGAGAAAATAAAAATGGAACCTAAGTTAAGGGCGGTATCGAATGCGTCTCTTTAAATAGCCATTCTTATATAACAATTACTGCTATACATATTGACGAGATTTAATACATTCTACAAATTTATTATCAGCCTGCTTTTCATAAAACAAATCAAATAAAGTTTAATTCAAGAAAGTATACCAATTTTCTTCTAAAAGGCTACAGAGTCCAAAAATGTGTATATTTATTCTACACTTTCTAAAAACTGGGACAGGCTTTGCTGCTAAGAAACTAGCTGGAGTGAAAAAGAACAATATAAGTAAACTTCAAAAAACTTTCTTGGAACAGAAAGTCCGAAACAGGGATCAGAGGATTTGGTTGAAAAAATCTCGAATGATAAAGTAAAAAAAATCAGACATGTTCTCTTCTGGAAGAATTGAAGACTATTAATTGTCTTATTCGAATACCGAAACGATTTCCTTTTTTTATTTTATCCTCGTTCGAGCAGTTTTAGTCTGAGCGGCTCATTTGCAATGCTAATCAAATTCGATCTTCGTGAAATTTACGTAGTTCTTTTCAATTCTTTCCCCTTTTTATGTCCCATCCAAAAAAAAGGAAGAAATTGTATTAATTTCTTTCCAAACTTTCTTGTCGAATTCCAATACTATTACTTTTTTGGAAAAAGTCTTTGCTTTTCGTCGGGATGCGTTACTTACGGTTAAAAAAGTTTTTGTCATTGTGTGCATATCATTCACTTCGGAATATAAAGAATTGTTCCGTTTGAAAATGTGATATTTTAAGATTTTTTTCAGATAATTAAGAATAATGCTAAAAATGGAAAGTTACTTCATTTTGAGGAATAAAATTGTATTTCCCATCTGTTTATTCTTCTCAGACTACGGAAAGGCAGCGGCTTCGAAAGTAATAAAAGTTTGTAAATTGCATGCTCCATACAAAGGCAAACACTTAAATTAAATGTTTGATAGTTTTTTAAAAAAAAAAGTCTTAGTATATATGATATTTAATTACGAAACAGAAGAAGTAAATAATAGTTATAACAATATACCTTTTGCGCACCAACGCAGCAGCATGCATCCAGTTATTGTATTAACAATATTGTCTGAAGTCAACTAACCAATTAAGATACAATCAAACAACAAAAATCATGCTTTAATAAAAATTAAAACACATTAAGACAAAATAAATAAATAAAATGGAAAGAATGGAAGAGAATTCGAATGGCGAACTTTTTCAAAGTGCCACTCGCCATCGGAGTTCTAATATGGATAAATTTTCTGTCAAGGGAATGACTAAATAGTCTAAAATTATTCCCTCTGAGGCCTGAATTTATCCAATAATTGAAATAAAGGTAAAAAGTTTTTTAAATAAGAAATACTTCATAAAGTCTTTTTTAACAAATCCAATAGAGGGAAAAAAAAAGAAAGTAAAATTACCTTCTGCCAAATACCAGTAAGAGTCTTAGTGTATATGATTGAGATCAGTAATGAATAAATTATTGAAACTTTCATATTTCAACTTAAGATGCGTAATTCTGCCGAAACGCCGTGAACAAACCACTTGATGATGAATTTCATCAATTTTAATGAATGTAGCTTTATTCATGCATGATGGGATGAAATATTATCAAGGATCCACGCTTTTGTTAATGTTTCCACCGAATGAGATAGCAAAACTGTTCATGTTTGCGTCGAAGGTGAGCGATTCTCGCACACTGCAATAATTGAGCTTCTTAAATGTATTAAATTTTCTCTAAATTTCGTAAATGCAATTCATTGGTGTATAATAGAACAAAAGTCTCTTGCAATCAGAAGACTGCATTGTTCATTTCCAGCGGACTGACAGAGTAATTTGCTTCCAGGAGAGTATTCTCAACAAACAATTAAAATCAAATGATTTTAATTAAAACTGAAAACCAATTTAACCTATTTCTATGGAATATTGAAATACAGACTTAATTGTCGCTATCATTAATACCTCAAGTATCCTTAATTAATCGATAGACAATAGGCTATTAGGCCAAGCAAACAAGACCGCATCTGTGACCAAATTTTGCAACCCTACATACGATTACCTCCCGATTACCTAGGCAGCGTTTCCTTTGGTGTATCAATTATCTCCATTCGCAAATTAATTACTTAGGAACAGCTCTAAGGTTACCCAAGATCCATTGAGAGAGAAGTCCATGGTTTGAGAACGCATCTTTATGAGAAGTGTAACGACTTCCTTAATGGCCATTGAATAGCATCTAGCAGATATTATTAAGAGGAAATGGTTTAAATTGAGCAAATTTAATGCTTTATAAATTACTACCTTATTAAAAGCAGGCGGGAGGACGAATAGTCCGATATCCTTTCGTGGTCGTGGGTCAGCACTGAATGTGTGGACCAGGCAGGAAATTGGGGTATTTGAAAACATGAATACAGGAGTAAAGTTATTACGATGACGAGCGCGGGGAACTTTCTAAAGAAGGGCATTTAAACTCTTATTATGGATGTCCTAATTATCATGAGTAGGAATGGGCAGTGGAACGAGATAGTGGAATGCCAGTCATATGGTTAGAGTTTGGAAATGAGTCGCATCCATGCGTGATAGTTAAGGTTTAAATATAGCCGTGCGGTAATGAAAGAGTGATACCCTTCTGGAAAGTAACTATTCCGTCTTTCCAGGTAATTAATAAGTCGTTTTAGGTTTGGTTGGCTGATTAAAGAGAGAGGAACAGTATTTCACAGATCAGGTACTAGCGCAATTCATGCTAAATTAAAGTAACTAGGAATTCAGTATTGCATAAAATGAAGCTGTATGCATGACTGAATATTTTTGTTATCATAAATTTGTTTAACATAAAACATAAAAAGAATAATTGAAAACATTCATGATATTTTATTTACAGCTTTTAATTAGTTAATAAAATTTATATTGAAGAACAGGAGTAGCGTTAGAGTCTGCCTGCACGGTCTACGCGACAGAAGTGGCACGACATGCTGTACGGGGAAGGAAGTAATGAACTTGGTTTTAACTTTTCTCCTGATCTTTATTTATATACTAGTTGGATACTCCTTTGCGTGAACGGGGTACAAAATGTTTCCTAGACGGAGGGGGCACAGCAACAGGGGACCTTGAGCCCCGGTTCCACCCACTGGCGCCATTCTTGCCGAAGAAGTAAAATTATGTTTCCAAAATGTGAAAATAAAGAGATTCTTCTTCTTATTTAATATTTTCCTTTCCTGCATAAGAAATGTTGAAAGTGGAAGTATTGTAATCGTCAGAAAACTAAACCCAGAAATTTTCATGAATCTCCATGTTTCAGTCTTCCCTGATATCGAAACCTAATTTTTTGAATAATATCTGTTTGCGAACAACTTAACTCAGAATCACAAAAAGCTAGACGGATGAAATTTGGCATGTAGTCTTTAGAAAAAAAGTTATATGTCTATAAGAATTCCGTTTGTCCATTAGCGTATATGCGAATATAAAAACTGAAAACTCGACGAGATAGCTGGATAAAATTTGGTCTTATAGTTTTAATACCACAATTGAGCATGTTGGTGAAATTTTGGTCCAAGGATTGATTACCTTTTGGTATGTCTATCCATGGCTTAGTTCACTTGTCTTTTAATATTGTAGTGTGTGTATTTGTGTGTATTTTCTTTTTCTCTTTTGTAGTTGTGTGTATCTAGGTGTATTTTCTTTTTCTCTTTTGTAGTTGTGTGTATCTAGGTGTATTTTCTTTTCCCGTTTTGAATTTGTGTGCATTTTCTTTTTCTCTTTTGTTTTCTGCGTATCTGTTCTGCGTATTTTTTTTAAGATTCAGTGTTAACCAAGACACTTTTAAATTGTTTTCATATTGTAATTAATGTTCAGTTTTACGAATTGGACACCTAACCAATACTGATAACTTAATTTCATTCTTACATGGAAGTATCATTGTATATGCGAACAAAAAATGAAAGAATACATTTATAAAATCATGCTTCATGTACTGTAAATTGTAATTGGAAGCAGCTCTTGTCAACCTAATGCAAGTAATACCCCCTCAGGTTTTTGGTCAGAGCGAGAAATCGATAGAGAGCGTCTTCTGATGTCCGTTTCGCTTCATGACAGCAACACTGTTTGAATAATTGAAAGGTTAGAGTTGTAGGGGCATGAAATGATGCATTGTCTATCCACGGTAAAGTGAACGAGGTAATTCCAAAACTCCAGAAGTTAGAGAAATGAAATTTTTGGGTCTTCACATCAGCATTGTAAATCGGTTACAGATTTTGGACTTAATCGGTCAATTAGAAGAAGTCCAAATACATATTCAATTCTCTTCACTGTAGTATAAAGCTTCACATAAAATGTCCCTTATTGTGTCTTTTACGAGAATGACAAGGGGATAACACTGGTTTGAAAGAAGCGCCTTTTTTCTCTAAATCATGCTTGTAATTTGTAGTTAGTCTATATTAAAAATTAAGAGAAAAATCAACATGAAGAGGTAAAATTTTTCCTCTTTTATAATTAAAACAAATAGTCGCTTAATAAGAAACAGAGGAAGAAAAAAAGTGAATTTTTCACAATCAATAAAGAATATTTCTGAATATTTTTTCATGAGATAAGAACATGCTAACTCATGTTCCTATAAGATCCAAAAAAAATTCTGAAATTTTTGTTGTCGATTGCGAAAAATTCAGTTTTATCTTCTTTGAAATTAAAATAAATTGAGATGGGGTGCTGCTTGCTAGGCGAAGCAATATCGGATATTTTAAATAAGATTTTCCAGATATCAAAAGAAGTTCAAGGGATTTTATTGATGCCTTGGTGACAAAGCATAGGTGTGTTAACATAGACACAATCCGATCTATGCACGCTTTTGAAAAGACATCTTAATTGACGGAAGAACTCGAGATATTATTGTTTTGTTTTAAACCATTATACCAGTTTTCATAAAAAAAATTTCCTTATGACGAGTTAATAAATCATTAACTAGGTATCCAATTACATACAAAAATGAAAACGTGATCATGATTTAAAGATCGAGAAAATGTATTAAAGTAGAAGAATATTTTTAAAATTTTCAACTTATTTAGAATAGCTGCATACTGTTTTATCATTTATTATGTTTTATAGATTTTTTTATGTCTTTAAGAAACCATAATTGATGGATCAGGTTGGATAAAAGATTGTTTTTTTTCTTTCCTTTGTGATAGATGTCTAGTGGAATTTTCCATCAAGGAAACTAAATATAATCAATTCTTTCATCAATGGTCACAACAAAAATATACACCATAAGTACCTATGATTACTGTATATGAAATAAACTTCATTGAAAAATTTAAGTCAGAAAAGGTGTTCTGATTAGGAAAAAAGAATAAGAATTCTTACTAGTATTTTTTATCAAATAGTGAATAGCTTCAAACAGAAGTTATATGACTAAAAAGATTTTAGTCGCTGTTCTTCAAAAAGCGAATTACATGCGATTTTTATCAGTGAATAACGGAACTAATAAATACAAAAAATAGACCAATATTAATATTTTTCTTTATAATTTTAAAATTCGTTTCAAATTGCTTTTGTATAAATAAGTAATTAAATTTAATTAAATTTTCGGCCGCAAAGTTGTTTTCAAAATCTTCAAGGAATATGAATCATAAAAGTACTTATATACCAAATGTTTATTGCAAATATTTGGGAAAATGCTAGAAAAAATAGATTTACATCAATTTCCTGTCGTTATTTAGATCTCATTAAACTTCAAAGAAAAGTAATCATACACGCGTTTGTTTGTATACTGGTAACCACGGTAATAATAATCAAATATTTGGTTCAGATTTTTTCAATTATTGAGTTCATTCAAAATATTTTCTGTTAAATAAATATCCGCAGTCAATTATTGAGGCCTATAGATTTACTAAATTGTTTATGGCAAACAAACCTTTTGAAGAAGCAATTTAAGCTGCCTTCATCAACAAAATTTATTTTTTTTAAAAAATGTATAGTAGTTATTTGTTGTTTGAGTATTAAATTAGCTATTTAAGTTACTCTCGAATTTATAATATTACAAATTATGTCATTTTATTCCAAAACTGAATATTTATATTTAATTATTTTTACGAAAGATGGTACTGAAAATTGTTACACATTGAGTTCAAGCAACATAAATTAAAACTTGATACTAAACAAACATTTTGAAAAAGAATTTTAAACTGCCTTCATCAACAAACTCATTTTTTTTAAATGTATAGAAGTTATCTGTTGTTTAAGTAATTAATTGGTCATTTAAGTGACTCTGGAATTTATAAAATTTCAAGTTATTTCATATTATTCAAAAAGTTGATGTTTGTATTTAATAATTATTATGAAAGATTATAATAAAAATAGTTATTCATTGAATTTAAGCAACATAAATTGAAATTTGATTCTAAATATTTTTCTTTCACATTGAATTAACGATAACAACGCTTTAGACGAGTTTTCTAACGTTTTCAATAAACAGTCACGCGCACTTGCAATAAAATAACCCTTTGATTTTAGCAATCTTCAAATGTTTTATGCTACTACTTCAAACGCTTCTCTAGTCCTTATGAAAAAATCATTGAACTCGCCCTGATTAATTGCAAATTATTTTTTATTAATTTTCAAACATTCCAATATGAAAATAATTTCTTATTCGAATTGAAATGAAAAAGTATGTGACTAGCAGTTCTTAGATTTGGTTTATATATCGCTAGAAGGAGCTATAAACCTGAAGTCTTGCCATTCATTTCTTAGAAAGCCAAATTTCATTTATATACACTGGTGTGCAAAAATTAAGGACCCGTTAAATGAGAGAAATTTGCAATTAATACAAAAACTGTGGTTCGAAATCAGTTCTATGTCTGAAACAGAAATTTATCAAAATCTTGATGTTGATTTTGTTTTTGACGATTACAATACTTTGTAGTACGCGATTTTGACGATTACAATACTTTGTAATACACGATTNNGACGATTACAATACTTTGTAATACACGATTTTGACGATTACAATACTCCTTTTGAACTTCGTGCAGGAGAAAATTAAAAACCTGAAAGGAAAGTTTGACAACACCAACATTATTGTTTACTATCGTTTTATTACGTTTCAGTTTGAATTCTTTGATGTAGCCGTGGAACAATTTTTGTTAATCAGATCACGAAAATAACATTACAGCATTCGAAAAGAAAAGCCGATAATTTTCGTAACAAGGAAAATAACTGAAAACCCATTCCTTCACTTTGAGAAGCTCGTCTAAGATAAATTTGTAACACTTTTATGTTCTAAACATTTCTCAAAGTCTAAAACATTTCTAAATGTTTTCCTTTGTTTCGTAATTTACTTTCATGAAAAAAATCCCTTTCAAATGCTTTTAAAACTACATGATAATATATCAGATAAATAGCTTTGTGCAAAAAATAAACTCCAAAGAAACGTTGATTTAAAAACAAACAAGAAGTATTATTGCTTTCTGCGGAAAAAAAAATTTGCAGCTTTTCACCCTTTTTTGCTCCAGCAAAAATAGTTAGGAGGAAAAAAATATGTTTATTGAGAACAATAACATCTATAGTATAAATAAAAATTTCCGCCAAAATGAAAATGAATAAAATGGAAATGAAATTAACATTTTTTGTAATGCCCATGTATATTGTTGGTTTAGTTTCTTTTTTTTAAGAAACGGAAACGAAGTTAAATATTTAAGACTTGAAAAAAATGAATTACCTTCTGATATCCTTTAAGAGCTTTTTTGTTCAAAATCTCCCGAAATTCTTCCTTTTTCTTTTTCGTTTTTTCCATTTTCTTTTTCTTTTCTCGGCTCTAACTCTTTTGCCATTTCTTTGCAGGGAAGAAAAAAACGAATTTTAAAAGTGTACGAACGCAGAATAAATGTGAAAACAGAAAAAAACGCTAAGAATGTTAGGAAGCAGAGGAAAAAAATGAAAAAAGCGAAGAAAATGAAATAAATTTTAAGGGATTTCAATACCCAAAGCACTTAAGCAGATCAGGTGATGTCAATAGTGTTTGGAAATACTCTGCGTATATAAATAGAAGGAAAAAAACCTAACTACACAGAATAACTTTAAGAAAATACGCTTAGAAAAAAAGGACAGCTTTAAGGAAACCTACACAGCAATGAAACTTGTTTAAAAAGAAGCTATAAAATATACATTAATGTGTTTCGCATATTAAGACAGCGTTTTCTTTAAGTGCTGCATATTTTTCTAATAAATCTTTGCTTTTGGAAGAACTATGCTGGACTATACGTATCAAACAGTAGTTATATAGAATAAAAAATATTTTTATAAAACTAGATCTTTTATGGAAATCTCCTGAAGTGACACAAAATATAAGTAACTGGTAATAGGAAACCATGCGCATTATTTTAGAAATGATAAGGTAGGAACTTAATTTGGTATTTGCTTAGAATGTTTAATTTAAAGTAAAAATGTCCGATGGCTTTGCTGTTTTATGCTAAAAACTACTTTATGCTATTTCGTAAAGTACATTCCATTTTCATGATATCAGATTAAGTTTCAGTGAATATAAAATTAATAAAATTGAATTGATTATTTAATGTATCAAACAGTTATATGAAACGAAAAAATATTTCTATAAAATTAGAGCTTTTATGGAAATTTCCTGAAGTGAAATAAAAGATAAGTAATTGGTAAGAGGATATCGTGCATTATTTTAAAAATGAAAAGGATGTTACTTCATTTGGTATTTATTAGCTTAGCATGTTGAATTTAAACCGGCATGTTCGATGGTTTTTGCTGTTTTATACTAAAAACTACCTTATGTCATTTAGTTCAGTACGTTCCCTTTCTATGAATGTAGATTAAGTTTGAGCGAAAATAAAATAAAAAAATACTGAATTTATTTTTTTCTTAAAATGGCAAACACTGACATCATGTTCTCATATTTTTCATAGATTTTTAATCAAATCTGTTATAAAGAGACATATTGCATGACAGATAATCTGGAAAATGAGAAAGTGCATTTTCTTTAACAATATTTTTAACGCATCAAAATATTCCTGAGAAATGTTAAAATATGCTGTTCGGGGATAAGGATAGCATTTTTAACAAATATTACGTTGATAAATTATTAGTTTTGTTAACGATTTTACCAGATATGTTCAAACTATTAAAAAGAAAAGGAGATAATTTGTATGACAAAATGGAACCTACTGTATTTTAAAATTTAATTTCGAAAAAATGACGAGGAATATTTCAGGTTTAAAAAATTTCAGTTAGACTTCTATGACTTCTATTATTTTTTCTAAGTTCAAAACTTTTTTCACACTATATATCAATTCTATTACCCTCTTTTTGAACTAAAAACAAAATATTCAAAATCGTTCACAAATGTAGTCCGCCATCCTAAAGTTTTTGATTTCCTCAAAACCATTGGCTTCTTTCATTGCATCATTGCATTTGAAATTTCAACATTTTACATTCCAAAAATTTGTTCTAATTGAAACATTTTACTTGTTATGACTACTGACGAAGTTCTTTTACTTTTACTCTGTCCAAATTTTTAAAAGTTGTCTGATTCTCATCTTTCCATCAATCTTGTGTTTGGCAAAGTATTTCCTACTTGAACGGAAGGAAACCAAAGCCCACCATAAAACTGCAAATGTAGGTTTGCATGCAGCATTTAAGTTGAAGATTTCTAAGAACAAAATCCTTAATTTCAATACTTTTAACTCGGTTTCCGACAGTTAAGTTGTAAATATTCACCCAGGCAAATGTTTAATTAAACTATACAGGATTTTTTTCAACTTTCAAGCTTTTCATGATTTCCTAGAAAAATCTAAAAATTTCGTTTAGTAAACAGGCAGAAAATTTCTCAAATCAAAATTAGCAAGACCTTCTTTCAAAAATTATTTGAAAATTTTATCTTCCCAACAGATCCTTGTCCAAATTAATTTCATCGTATTGTACAGTAACTATCTTTTAAATGGAGATAGTTTTGTATTTCGTGGTAGCAGGATACTAAAGATAACGTTCACTACTCTTACGCACAGAATTATCAATTTTTCTGAAAAACAACTATTAAGAGAAGCAGCTAGGAAAATTCAGATGGTTTTCTTCGATTACACTATAAAGGAACAAAATAGATTTTGCGTGACTTGATAAAGATTATTATTTACAAACTCGGAGAAAGAATATTTCTTATTTACGGAGAGTTCACAAGATATTAGTTGTTTTTCTACCATTCTCAGAATTACGTAAAAGTACTATCCTAGTCATAAAAATAACATTCGAACATGCAGTAAGGAAAATTTCTAACGATTCTTTGACTTCATCGCAAAACCAACAAAACAGCATAATTAGATGAGATTGGATTGCATCTGGAAGTTTCTTGATGAGGATTTCAATTAGAGTATATCCATGCTGCCTCAGAAAAAGGAACGGATTTGGGACTTCCCCTAAGTTGCACGCTGGGAATCGTGGCCTGGGATGAAGCCAGAACGAACTCATTAGCAGAACTCGCCCACAAACAAGCAGCGAGAAAATCAACCTGGGCTTGATGCAATCACTAAAAGAAAATTAGGATTTCCATGACCATGGGAGTGATTTCCCGAGGATGGTTTACGAGATTATTACTTTCAGATGCAGGGAGATTTGGATGGTAAATCTCTGTTTTGGAGTGGAATTTGTTGGGCACTTTCTGTATAAGGAATGTCCGGATGGTACAGTGCCTTAAATTAATTATTCGTTCGTTTTATTTAAAATCGTCTGTGGAAATTTCGAAGCAAAGACTGGAAGCAAGGCATACCAGTTTTTATTCGTTTATCATTCATCAAAACAAATTTAAGACTTTGTTTTCCCTGTCACAGAATGTTGGATGTGATTAACCAAATTACCGAGGAGGAAGCTATTTTAGCCCGTACTTGATGGTAAATTGTGGGTTTTGGAGTGGAATGTACTGGGCACTTTTTTTATGTATGAGGATGTCCTAGTACCTTAACTTAATCGTGTTGAGTATATTACGGAGATCTGTAGCAATTTCAAAACAAGTATAACATGGATAACATCCTCAGTCAAGGTTTACTTACAATATTTTTTGTGTGTGACTGAATGTTTTTAAGCTATTTTCTCTGTGCTTGGTGAATTTAGATTACGACTTCAATTTTGCTTTGATTTTTTTGGGGTTGAACTTGAAAACCATCTTTATTATTATTGGGGTTAGACAAGTTCCAACTCTTAATTTCTTAATGTTTTGTTTCATTGTATATCAAAGGTTAGGTTTTAAAACTAACTATGAACATGATATGAAAAAAAGAAAAGAGGAAAAGTGAATAAATTGTTTACTCTTCTTTTTAGTGTTACTGTAAATTCTCTTTATTCAAACCAAGGCTTGTTTCACATGTTTACCATTTTTTAATATTATCTATTTACTGTATCTTGAGTATTTTGGTTTTGATAAATTTTGTGCCTATGATTTTATATTGTTTAGACTTAAGAATTAGTTGAATAGTTGTAAAAAGAGTTGTGTTCCCCTTTTTTAGGGTTGCATTAAAGATATATTTGTTTTTATGTTGCAGTTTCTTGTAATTATTTACCAACTGTTAGTTTTATCTCCTTTTGAAGTTGAAGGCATTTTATTTACAGCATTTTTTTACATGCGCTTTTTGGTTTCGCAGTTATTAAGTGTGCAGTCAGGGTTTATTAACAATAATTTCTACGTGTGACTGGATGTTATTAATTCATTTTCTCTGTATTTTGACTTGTTTAGTTTACGATTGCTCTGCTACTGCTGGTGCTGGTTTCTGACAATGATTTTGTTATTGTGAATTGCTTGATTCCATTTTTTGTGGAATTTTCAGGTTTGACTTAAGACATATTTGTGATATTTGTAATTGCATTTTGCATTTTTGCATTTGCTGTTAGTTTTGAATTTGATATTGTAATTGGTATAAGGGTTAGACCCTTTCAAAATCCAATCAATCAATTCAAAATTTTGGGGGGAATCCTATGTATTCGTTAAAAGTTTTTATTCGGTTTTCTGTATTTAATATTGGAATTTTTTGTGAAACCTTGTTGCTTAAAGATTATTTTGCTTTAAAATGTATTTTCGTTTGCATTAGCAATTGCACTATTGAGTTTATTTTTCTTGAAGAGTTTTTGCTGTTTGGGTTTGTTAATCTTGTTTTCGTGTTTTGCTGCACCCGTTGCTGCTTTTTTGTGTTTAATTTGTTTTATTGTATTGCTTCTGATTTTGCTTTCCGTTACTTGCAAGTAGCTAAATGCCTTTTACCTTCCAAATGGGAAGCTATGTATCTGGAATATTGTTTTATATATGTTTAATAAATGATGCTCCGGGCGACTAGGGAGGCACTCTGCTGCATCCTTTGGTAGTTTTGACTCTTTCCCCGTCCATCCTTGTAGACTCTAAACCCAATGGGTGAGTCGATGGACGTGGGTCAAGGTCGTGGACATGGTTTATAATTCTTATATCCTTTACCGAAAGAAATTTAATATATTTTTTTTCTTCCTCCCCGCAGTGAATTAGAGATGTGCCATATTTAAGTTCTGAGATTTAAAGAAATTTTGTCCTGAATTTCACAGCAAATCATAATTTTAAATTGAGAGTCATATGTCAGTTTTTTATATATTCATTCAATGAACGTTTTCCGGATTCAATACTATCATAATTTTAATTGTTAGTTTAAATTGTCAGATATTACGGGAAATTATAAATAAATTTCAAAGATTGTCAGGAACATATAGGACCGATTTTTTAAAATTCGTTAAAGTAGATTAGGATTTTACAGACTTTGGCACTAAATTTGATATGTCTTATAAAATTATTGAAATATGCAAGACCGAATGCTATATTGGTCTGCAATTTCATGATAAGTAGTGATTATTGTATGGCATTCATCGATCACTTTCAGGAAACCCCATGATTTATTATCGGCTAATTTATTTCAGCTTAATATTCATTGTTTTAATGTTATGTCAACTTCAAGTTTGGACTGAAATTTCAAAACTAACAAAGCTTCACCGAAGACATAAACGTGCTCTTTATTTTGCATCATTTTGATCGACTTAAAGGACATTAGAATTCCTATGGCCATGTGAATCATTTCAGAACGATAGTTCACGAAAGTTTTGCTTCGGGATGCAGAGAATTTGTTTGTGGATTTGATGGTAATTCTTAGTGTTTGAGTGGAATTTGTTGAATATTTTCTGTTTAGATTTTTGGTTATCCAACTGTATAAATAAAAAATTAATGTTCAGTGCATTAAGAAATTCTTCTCATCTCCGCACTAAAAAAGTGTATAATGAAATTTTCTGCTGCCTTTATGAAATTTCTTTATTCGACTGAGACGGAGATTTTCATGACCATGAATTTTGCAATAGGATGATTTTTTTTAAAGTAAATTCGTGAAGGTGCAAAATTTATGATCAGAATTTTATGGTAAATTTTAATTTTTGGGAGAAATTAATTGAACAAATTCTTTGGGACGATTTTTGAAATTTTTGATGAATTATATTAAATGTTGGTTTACATAAAATTAAAATGATAGATGAAATTAAAATGTTAACAAAATATAGAGGAAACACCAATGATATGCTAGTTCTTTTTTGTTTGCCATCAAGAAAGTCTTATTTTACTGTTATTTTAACATGATATGGTCAAATGCTAATTAAGCAATGATATGCTATTTTTTTGTTTTTCATGAAGAAAGTTTTATTTTACTGTTCTTTTATTACATGATATGGCCAAATGCTAATTTAGGTAAAAAAAATACGATTCTATTTTGAGATTATTAATTACGCTTTCATTTCAGGTTTTTTTGGGGTGGATGGTCTACGAGTTTGTTTTGTAAAGATGTTGAATTATTTTGGGAGGAAGTCAAAATTGAGGAATGATATTTGTTGCTGATATTCAGTCTAAGGGAATCCTGAATATTTTAAACATTTAAATTTACACTGGCTGCTTTAGGATTCTGTGTATTATTGAGCTAATGAAGTTCTGTAATTATACCAATTATTTTGCTTTTATTTAATTATCAATCAATAAAGAAAGATTGGAATTCTTTCACACTTAGTAAAGGTTATATTACATTTAGAATGTTCTCTGTTAATGGCACTTGAACTATGTGTTACGACCCGAATTATGCTGATGAAAACTTTAGAGATAGGAAAATAATAATTAATTAACAATAATAATTTTGCTTTTAATGGTTTTATGGCCGTGGATGAATGAAGAAGTCTCCTGACTCCAATTAGTGTTATATCCTCCGACCATAAACATATTATTAAAACGTTAAACTCTAACGCTTTGCTAAAATAAAAGATAACGCAATAAAAGAAAATATAAGAAAGGTTTAAGGCAATTTATTTCACAAAACACAACAATATATATCAATGGCAAAAGACTGCTGCCATATAGTAGAATAGAACTAAAACAAAACAGAACAACTAAAAATGCGAATGACAATAGGAGTTCGAAGATCTTAATCGGGTTCGAAGAAGTAGATCGGGCTCTAACATGATACAGTTCTCACTACGCCACAGTTTGCTGAAAGTTACTCACTCATTGTATTACAATAAAATGTATTCTTCGGATTGATAATTAAATAACAATTCTTCTAGGTGTCTATTTCTTTTTTTCTTACTATGCATGTACCTAGAAATTATATAATAAATAATTTTTATATTATTAATTTTGTAAAAAATGCGATGATGTTTCTATCGGCAGAAAATGTGTTGCGGAGCATATGTTTTAGAAATCCTTCTGCTCAAAATTTTGCACGAATCTCTTATCAAAATTAAAACTGTAATAAATTTCAATTATCGAAATCTGAGTTTCCTTTTTAGGGGTGATGGAGATACTGTACTAGAATATTTCTACCTGTTTTTGTGAAAGTTTATGCTACAGTTATATCACTAAATCATTGAGAGATTTACTTCTTTCACATAATTAATATAAGGGGACCTGCACTAACCCTGTGGAGAAACTTTCTAAAAAATTATTATTGCATCATCGCAATTGAGATGATCAGCTGTACTGCTAATGAAGGTAATGCAAGAATTGCAACCCCACGAACTGTCTATCTTAATGGCATTTCCTACCTTCGAAAAGAGGAGAAAGTAATTTCCTATGATTTTGTAAGAATCTTCGCTTCAAAAGTGTATTTAAAATTTAGCTAAGATTTAATCTAAACCTTAACATTAATTCCTGAACCAAATTCCCGACAACAAGTGAACAACAAAAGATTAAAACTGAATGAAAAAAAGTACAACCTTCACAAACAAACAAAAAAAACTAAGATTTTTCTTTCCAGACGTTAAAAGACAATAAACACCAGGAAGACGCCAGGACAACACAATAGCAGGAAATAAAGACCTACAAGCACCAAATCAAGTGAGCCGAAAACAGCGCAACAACACTGTCCTATACCATTTGCATACCTGCACGTGGTTTATTGTTAAAGAGAGAATACAAGAATTATAACCCTACTGATTGTCAGTAGGGATAGCAGTTCTTACTTTCAAAAACAGGAAGAAGCATTTTCCTCTCAGTCCATGAGAATCATTTTAAAAGGGTATTTAAGGATTAGATTAAATCTTTGTGAAATCTTAACATTAATTTCTGAACCACAATCCCGAAGACAAGCGAGACAAAAGATTAAAACTGAATGAATGAAAAAGCTCAACCTTCCTCAAACAAAAAAGTCAGATGCTTCTTTCCAGACGGTAAGAGACAAACATCAGGGAGACGCCAGGACAACACAATAGCAGGAAATTAAAACCTACAAGCACCAAATCAAGTGAGCCGAAAACGATAGACAACAGCACTGTTCCTTACCATTGCATCACCGTACGTGGTATGATCAGGTTTATTGTTAATGAGAGAATACAAGAATTGTAACGGGCTGTCTATAGGGTTGACAGTTCTTACTTTCAAACAAAATAACAAAAAAGTTCTTACTTTCACGAACAGAGAAAGGGAGAGCAATTTCCTCTCTCTTCATAAGAATCGCCACTTATTTAAAGGGTATTTAAGAGTTAAATTAAATATTGGTGAAATCTCAACATTAATTTCTGAACCACAATATCGAACACAAGCGAAAGACAGAAGATTAAAACTGAATGAATGAAAAGCACAACCTTTGTCAAACAAAAAAAGTCAGATGTTTCTTTCCAGACAGTGAAAGACAATAAATATCAGGGGGACGCTAGGACAACACAATAGCAGGAAATTAAGACCTACAAGCACCAAATCAAGCGAGCCGAAAACAACACAACAACACTGTCCGCCTTCCTTTCCCAGAGACTTTTCGACAGGGGAGCCATTCGCTCGGAAAACTAAAAACTACACCACACAGTCTCTCTTCCCTCCTGCGGTTTCTAATCTCCGCCCAGGGTCTTCCAATGGCATGCCACAAGATCAAACGAAGATGTTTTCCGAGCTTTCTAATCATTCCGAGCTCGCTTTTCATTTGAGCAGCTCCAATTCTCCAGGGAGAGCGTGGCCCGCTGAGTGAGATTAGCGAGACCCCGATATTATGTGATTCTGTGAGCTGGGGGGCTGGCCCTTTTGTGGTATTGTTTGGAACGGGGGATGCAGGCACTATATACAGGAATGTACAGGTCTCCGTGGTGAAGAATTGTAAATAAGTGAGCGCGTGTGTGCGCACAGAATTAGATGATGAGGGGTGGTTGAAGTTTCCCAGAACAATTCTGGAGATTCCTCAGGGGTTTAGGGGGATGTAATTAAGGTCAGGAGGTACAGGGAAGTTTTTTATTTATTTATTGTTTTGTCAGCCATGAAGGAAAGTATGATATTCGTACGTTTCAAGGTTGGAT